>OZ038438.1:10578524-10615089 GCA_964036275.1 Litoditis marina | reverse complement strand
TTCATTTGCGAGTAATTGCGAATACGAAGTTTCTATTTGCGAGTAATTGCGAATACGAAGTTTCATTTGCGAATAATGCGAATACGGAGTTTCATTTGCGAGTAATTGCGAATACGGAGTTTCATTTGCGAGTAATTGCGAATACGAAGTTTCATTTGCGAGTAATTGCGAATACGAAGTTTCATTTGCGAATAATTGCGAATACGAGTTTCATTTGCGAGTAATTGCGAATACGAAGTTTCATTTGCGAGTAATTGCGAATACGAAGTTTCATTGCGAGTATTGCGAATACGGAGTTCATTTGCGAGTAATTGCGAATACGGAGTTTCATTTGCGAGTAATTGCGAATACGAAGTTTCATTTGCGAATAATTGCGAATACGGAGTTTCATTTGCGAGTAATTGCGAATACGGAGTTTCATTGCGAGTAATTGCGAATACGGAGTTCCATTTGCGAGTAATTGCGAATACGAAGTTTTCATTTGCGAGTAATTGCGAATACGGAGTTTCATTCGCGAGTAATTGCGAATACGGAGTTTCATTTGCGAGTAATTGCGAATACGGAGTTTCATTTGCGAGTAATTGCGAATACGAAGTTTCATTTGCGAATAATTGCGAATACGGAGTTTCATTTGCGAGTATTTGCGAATACGAAGTTTCATTTGCGAGTAATTGCGAATACGGAGTTTCATTTGCGAGTAATTGCGAATACGAAGTTTCATTTGCGAGTAATTGCGAATACGAAGTTTCATTTGCGAATAATTGCGAATACGGAGTTTCATTTGCGAGTAATTGCGAATACGAAGTTTCATTTGCGAGTAATTGCGAATACGGAGTTTCATTTGCGAGTAATTGCGAATACAAAGTTTCATTTGCGAGTAATTGCAAATACGAAGTTCATTTGCGAGTAATTGCGAATACGGAGTTTCATTTGCGAGTAATTGCGAATACGGAGTTTCATTTGCGAGTAATTGCGAATACGAAGTTTCATTTGCGAGTAATTGCGAATACGAAGTTTCATTTGCGAATAATTGCGAATACGGAGTTTCATTTGCGAGTAATTGCGAATACGGAGTTTCATTTGCGAGTAATTGCGAATACGGAGTTTCATTGCGAATAATTGCGAATACGAAGTTTCATTTGCGAGTAATTGCGAATACGAAGTTTATTTGCGAGTAATTGCGAATACGAAGTTTCATTTGCAAGTAATTGCGAATACGGAGTTTCATTTGCGAGTAATTGCGAATACGAAGTTTCATTTGCGAGTAATTGCGAATACGGAGTTTCATTTGCGAGTAATTGCGAATACGAAGTTTCATTTGCGAGTAATTGCGAATACGAAGTTTCATTTGCGAGTAATTGCGAATACGGAGTTTCATTTGCGAGTAATTGCGAATACGAAGTTTCATTTGCGAGTAATTGCGAATACGGAGTTCCATTTGCGAGTAATTGCGAATACGGAGTTCCATTTGCGAGTAATTGCGAATACGAAGTTTCATTTGCGAGTAATTGCGAATACGGAGTTTCATTTGCGAGTAATTGCGAATACGGAGTTTCATTTGCGAGTAATTGCGAATACGAAGTTTCATTTGCGAGTAATTGCGAATACGAAGTTTCATTTGCGAATAATTGCGAATACGGAGTTTCATTTGCGAGTAATTGCGAATACGAAGTTTCATTTGCGAGTAATTGCGAATACGAAGTTTCATTTGCGAGTAATTGCGAATACGGAGTTTCATTTGCGAGTAATTGCGAATACGGAGTTTCATTTGCGAGTAATTGCGAATACGAAGTTTCATTTGCGAATAATTGCGAATACGGAGTTTCATTTGCGAGTAATTGCGAATACGGAGTTTCATTTGCGAGTAATTGCGAATACGGAGTTCCATTTGCGAGTAATTGCGAATACGAAGTTTCATTTGCGAGTAATTGCGAATACGGAGTTTCATTCGCGAGTAACAAGTAATTGCGAATACGGAGTTCCATTTGCCAGTAATTGCGAATACGAAATTTCATTTGCGAGTAATTGCGAATACGGAGTTCCATTTGCGAGTAATTGCGAATACGAAGTTTCATTTGCGAGTAATTGCGAATACGGAGTTTCATTTGCGAATAATTGCGAATACGAAGTTTCATTTGCGAGTAATTGCAAATACGAAGTTTCATTTGCGAGTAATTGCGAATACGAAATTTCATTTGCGAGTAATTGCGAATACGGAGTTCCATTTGCGAGTAATTGCGAATACGAAGTTTCATTTGCGAGTAATTGCGAATACGGAGTTTCATTTGCGAGTAATTGCGAATACGAAGTTTCATTTGCGAGTAATTGCGAATACGAAGTTTCATTTGCGAATAATTGCGAATACGGAGTTTCATTTGCGAGTAATTGCGAATACGGAGTTTCATTTGCGAGTAATTGCGAATACGGAGTTTATTTGCGAATAATTGCGAATACGAAGTTTCATTTGCGAGTAATTGCGAATACGAAGTTTTATTTGCGAGTAATTGCGAATACGAAGTTTCATTTGCAAGTAATTGCGAATACGGAGTTTCATTTGCGAGTAATTGCGAATACGAAGTTTCATTTGCGAGTAATTTGCGAATACGGAGTTTCATTTGCGAGTATTGCGAATACGAAGTTTCATTTGCGAGTAATTGCGAATACGAAGTTTCATTTGCGAGTAATTGCGAATACGGAGTTTCATTTGCGAGTAATTGCGAATACGAAGTTTCATTTGCGAGTAATTGCGAATACGGAGTTCCATTTGCGAGTAATTGCGAATACGGAGTTCCATTGCGAGTAATTGCGAATACGAAGTTTCATTTGCGAGTAATTGCGAATACGGAGTTTCATTTGCGAGTAATTGCGAATACGGAGTTTCATTTGCGAGTAATTGCGAATACGAAGTTTCATTTGCGAGTAATTGCGAATACGAAGTTTCATTTGCGAATAATGCGAATACGGAGTTTCATTTGCGAGTAATTGCGAATACGAAGTTTCATTTGCGAGTAATTGCGAATACGAAGTTTCATTTGCGAGTAATTGCGAATACGGAGTTTCATTTGCGAGTAATTGCGAATACGGAGTTTCATTTGCGAGTAATTGCGAATACGAAGTTTCATTTGCGAATAATTGCGAATACGGAGTTTCATTTGCGAGTAATTGCGAATACGGAGTTTCATTTGCGAGTAATTGCGAATACGGAGTTCCATTTGCGAGTAATTGCGAATACGAAGTTTCATTTGCGAGTAATTGCGAATACGGAGTTTCATTCGCGAGTAACAAGTAATTGCGAATACGGAGTTCCATTTGCCAGTAATTGCGAATACGAAATTTCATTTTGCGAGTAATTGCGAATACGGAGTTCCATTTGCGAGTAATTGCGAATACGAAGTTTCATTTGCGAGTAATTGCGAATACGGAGTTTCATTTGCGAATAATTGCGAATACGAAGTTTCATTTGCGAGTAATTGCAATACGAAGTTTCATTTGCGAGTAATTGCGAATACGAAGTTTCATTTGCGAGTAATTGCGAATACGGAGTTTCATTTGCGAGTAATTGCGAATACGAAGTTTCATTTGCGAGTAATTGCGAATACGGAGTTTCATTTGCGAATAATTGCGAATACGAAGTTTCATTTGCGAGTAATTGCGAATACGAAGTTTCATTGCAAGTAATTGCGAATACGGAGTTTCATTTGCGAGTATTGCGAATACGAAGTTTCATTTGCGAGTAATTGCGAATACGGAGTTTCATTTGCGAGTAATTGCGAATACGAAGTTTCATTTGCGAGTAATTGCGAATACGAAGTTTCATTTGCGAGTAATTGCGAATACGAAGTTTCATTTGCGAATAATTGCGAATACGGAGTTTCATTTGCGAGTAATTGCGAATACGGAGTTTCATTTGCGAGTAATTGCGAATACGGAGTTCCATTTGCCAGTAATTGCGAATACGAAGTTTCATTTGCGAGTAATTGCGAATACGGAGTTCCATTTGCGAGTAATTGCGAATACGAAGTTTCATTTGCGAGTAATTGCGAATACGGAGTTTCATTTGCGAGTAATTGCGAATACGAAGTTTCATTTGCGAGTAATTGCAAATACGAAGTTTCATTTGCGAGTAATGCGAATACGGAGTTCCATTTGCGAGTAATTGCGATACGAAGTTTCATTTGCGAGTAATTGCGAATACGGAGTTTCATTTGCGAGTAATTGCGAATACGGAGTTTCATTTGCGAGTAATTGCGAAAACGGAGTTTCATTTGCGAGTAATTGCGAATACGAAGTTTCATTTGCGAATAATTGCGAATACGGAGTTTCATTTGCGAGTAATTGCGAATACGAAGTTTCATTTGCGAGTAATTGCGAATACGGAGTTTCATTTGCGAGTAATTGCGAATACGAAGTTTCATTTGCGAGTAATGGCGAATACGGAGTTCCATTTGCAGTAATTGCGAATACGAAATTTCATTTGCGAGTAATTGCGAATACGGAGTTCCATTTGCGAGTAATTGCGAATACGAAGTTTCATTTGCGAGTAATTGCGAATACGGAGTTTCATTTGCGAGTAATTGCGAATACGGAGTTTTATTTGCAAGTAATTGCGAATACGGAGTTCCATTTGCCAGTAATTGCGAATACGAAATTTCATTTGCGAGTAATTGCGAATACGGAGTTCCATTTGCGAGTAATTGCGAATACGAAGTTTCATTTGCGAGTAATTGCGAATACGGAGTTTCATTTGCGAATAATTGCGAATACGAAGTTTCATTTGCGAGTAATTGCAATACGAAGTTTCATTTGCGAGTAATTGCGAATACGAAGTTTCATTTGCGAGTAATTGCGAATACGGAGTTTCATTTGCGAGTAATTGCGAATACGAGTTTCATTTGCGAGTAATTGCGAATACGGAGTTTCATTTGCGAATAATTGCGAATACGAAGTTTCATTTGCGAGTAATTGCGAATACGAAGTTTCATTTGCAAGTAATTGCGAATACGGAGTTTCATTTGCGAGTAATTGCGAATACGAAGTTTCATTTGCGAGTAATTGCGAATACGGAGTTTCATTTGCGAGTAATTGCGAATTACGAAGTTTCATTGCGAGTAATTGCGAATACGAAGTTTCATTTGCGAGTAATTGCGAATACGAAGTTTCATTTGCGAATAATTGCGAATACGGAGTTTCATTTGCGAGTAATTGCGAATACGGAGTTTCATTTGGGAGTAATTGCGAATACGGAGTTCCATTTGCCAGTAATTGCGAATACGAAGTTTCATTTGCGAGTAATTGCGAATACGGAGTTCCATTGCGAGTAATTGCGAATACGAAGTTTCATTTGCGAGTAATTGCGAATACGGAGTTTCATTTGCGAGTAATTGCGAATACGAAGTTTCATTGCGAGTAATTGCAAATACGAAGTTTCATTTGCGAGTAATTGCGAATACGGAGTTTCATTTGCGAGTAATTGCGAATACGAAGTTTCATTTGCGAGTAATTGCGAATACAAAGTTTCATATGCGAGTGATTGCGAATACGGAGTTTCATTTGTGAGTAATTGCGAATACGGAGTTTCATTTGCGAGTAATTGCGAATACGGAGTTCCATTTGCGAGTAATTGCGAATACGAAGTTTCATTTGCGAGTAATTGCGAATACGGAGTTTCATTTGCGAGTAATTGCGATACGGAGTTTCATTTGCGAATACGATGTTTCATTTGCGAATAATTGTCAATACGAAGGTTCATTTGCGAATACGATGTTTCATTTGCGATAATTGCGAATACAAAGTTTCATATGCGAGTAATTGCGAATACGGAGTTTCATTTGTGAGTAATTGCGAATACGGAGTTACATTTGCGAGTAATTGCGAATACGGAGTTCCATTCGCGAGTAATTGCGAATACGAAGTTTCATTTGCGAGTAATTGCGAATACTGAGTTTCATTTGCGAGTAATTGCGAATACGGAGTTTCATTTGCGAGTAATTGCGAATACGAAGTTTCATTTGCGAGTAATTGCGAATACGAAGTTTCATTTGCGAGTAATTGCGAATACGAAGTTTCATTTGCGAGTAATTGCGAATACGGAGTTTCATTTGCGAGTAATTGCGAATACGGAGTTTCATTTGCGAGTAATTGCGAATACGAAGTTTCATTTGCGAATAATTGCGAATACGAAGTTTCATTTGCGAGTAATTGCGAATACGAAGTTTTATTTGCGAGTAATTGCGAATACGAAGTTTCATTTGCAAGTAATAGCGAATACGGAGTTTCATTTGCGAGTAATTGCGAATACGAAGTTTCATTTGCGAGTAATTGCGAATACGGAGTTTCATTTGCGAGTAATTGCGAATACGAAGTTTCATTTGCGAGTAATTGCGAATACGAAGTTTCATTTGGCGAGTAATTGCGAATACGGAGTTTCATTTGCGAGTAATTGCGAATACGGAGTTTCATTTGCGAGTAATTGCGAATACGGAGTTCCATTTGCGAGTAATTGCGAATACGAAGTTTCATTTGCGAGTAATTGCGAATACGGAGTTTTATTTGCAAGTAATTGCGAATACGGAGTTCCATTTGCCAGTAATTGCGAATACGAAATTTCATTTGCGAGTAATTGCGAATACGGAGTTCCATTTGCGAGTAATTGCGAATACGAAGTTTCATTTGCGAGTAATTGCGAATACGGAGTTTCATTTGCGAATAATTGCGAATACGAAGTTTCATTTGCGAGTAATTGCAAATACGAAGTTTCATTTGCGAGTAATTGCGAATACGAAGTTCATTTGCGAGTAATTGCGAATACGGAGTTTCATTTGCGAGTAATTGCGAATACGAAGTTTCATTTGCGAGTAATGCGAATACGGAGTTTCATTTGCGAATAATTGCGAATACGAAGTTTCATTTGCGAGTAATTGCGAATACGAAGTTTCATTTGCAAGTAATTGCGAATACGGAGTTTCATTTGCGAGTAATTGCGAATACGAAGTTTCATTTGCGAGTAATTGCGAATACGGAGTTTCATTGCGAGTAATTGCGAATACGAAGTTTCATTTGCGAGTAATTGCGAATACGAAGTTTCATTTGCGAGTAATTGCGAATACGAAGTTTCATTTGCGAATAATTGCGAATACGGAGTTTCATTTGCGAGTAATTGCGAATACGGAGTTTCATTTGGGAGTAATTGCGAATACGGAGTTCCATTTGCCAGTAATTGCGAATACGAAGTTTCATTTGCGAGTAATTGCGAATACGGAGTTCCATTTGCGAGTAATTGCGAATACGAAGTTTCATTTGCGAGTAATTGCGAATACGGAGTTTCATTTGCGAGTAATTGCGAATACGAAGTTTCATTTGCGAGTAATTGCAAATACGAAGTTTCATTTGCGAGTAATTGCGAATACGGAGTTTCATTTGCGAGTAATTGCGAATACGAAGTTTCATTTGCGAGTAATTGCGAATACAAAGTTTCATATGCGAGTGATTGCGAATACGGAGTTTCATTTGTGAGTAATTGCGAATACGGAGTTTCATTTGCGAGTAATTGCGAATACGGAGTTCCATTTGCGAGTAATTGCGAATACGAAGTTTCATTTGCGAGTAATTGCGAATACGGAGTTTCATTTGCGAGTAATTGCGAATACGGAGTTTCATTTGCGAATACGATGTTTCATTTGCGAATAATTGTCAATACGAAGGTTCATTTGCGAATACGATGTTTCATTTGCGAATAATTGCGAATACAAAGTTTCATATGCGAGTAATTGCGAATACGGAGTTTCATTTGTGAGTAATTGCGAATACGGAGTTTCATTTGCGAGTAATTGCGAATACGGAGTTCCATTCGCGAGTAATTGCGAATACGAAGTTTCATTGCGAGTAATTGCGAATACTGAGTTTCATTTGCGAGTAATTGCGAATACGGAGTTTCATTTGCGAGTAATTGCGAATACGAAGTTTCATTGCGAGTAATTGCGAATACGAAGTTTCATTTGCGAGTAATTGCGAATACGAAGTTTCATTTGCGAGTAATTGCGAATACGGAGTTTCATTTGCGAGTAATTGCGAATACGGAGTTTCATTTGCGAGTAATTGCGAATACGAAGTTTCATTTGCGAATAATTGCGAATACGAAGTTTCATTTGCGAGTAATTGCGAATACGAAGTTTTATTTGCGAGTAATTGCGAATACGAAGTTTCATTTGCAAGTAATAGCGAATACGGAGTTTCATTTGCGAGTAATTGCGAATACGAAGTTTCATTTGCGAGTAATTGCGAATACGGAGTTTCATTTGCGAGTAATTGCGAATACGAAGTTTCATTTGCGAGTAATTGCGAATACGAAGTTTCATTTGCGAGTAATTGCGAATACGGAGTTTCATTTGCGAGTAATTGCGAATACGGAGTTTCATTTGCGGAGTAATTGCGATACGGAGTTCCATTTGCGAGTAATTGCGAATACGAAGTTTCATTTGCGAGTAATTGCGAATACGGAGTTTCATTTGCGAGTAATTGCGAATACGGAGTTCATTTGCGAGTAATTGCGAATACGGAGTTTCATTTGCGAGTAATTGCGAATACGAAGTTTCATTTGCGAGTAATTGCGAATACGAAGTTTCATTTGCGAATATTGCGAATACAAAGTTTCATATGCGAGTAATTGCGAATACGAAGTTTCATTTGCAAGTAATTGCGAATACGGAGTTTCATTTGCCAGTAATTGCGAATACGAAGTTTCATTTGCGAGTAATTGCGAATACGGAGTTTCATTTGCGAGTAATTGCGAATACGGAGTTTCATTTGTGAGTAATTGCGAATACGGAGTTTCATTTGCGAGTAATTGCGAATACGGAGTTCCATTTGCGAGCAATTGCGAATACGAAGTTTCATTTGCGAGTAATTGCGAATACGGAGTTTCATTTGCGAGTAATTGCGAATACGGAGTTTCATTTGCGAATACGATGTTTCATTTGCGAATAATTGTCAATACGAAGGTTCATTTGCGAATACGATGTTTCATTTGCGAATAATTGCGAATACAAAGTTTCATATGCGAGTAATTGCGAATACGGAGTTTCATTTGTGAGTAATTGCGAATACGGAGTTTCATTTGCGAGTAATTGCGAATACGGAGTTCCATTCGCGAGTAATTGCGAATACGAAGTTTCATTTGCGAGTAATTGCGAATACTGAGTTTCATTTGCGAGTAATGCGAATACGGAGTTTCATTTGCGAGTAATTGCGAATACGAAGTTTCATTTGCGAGTAATTGCGAATACGAAGTTTCATTTGCGAGTAATTGCGAATACGAAGTTTCATTTGCGAGTAATTGCGAATACGGAGTTTCATTTGCGAGTAATGCGAATACGGAGTTTCATTTGCGAGTAATTGCGAATACGAAGTTTCATTTGCGAATAATTGCGAATACGAAGTTTCATTTCGAGTAATTGCGAATACGAAGTTTATTTGCGAGTAATTGCGAATACGAAGTTTCATTTGCGAGTAATTGCGAATACGGAGTTTCATTTGCGAGTAATTGCGAATACGGAGTTTCATTTGCGAGTAATTGCGAATACGAAGTTTCATTGCGAGTAATTGCGAATACGAAGTTTCATTTGCGAGTGATTGCGAATACGGAGTTTCATTTGCGAGTAATTGCGAATACGGAGTTTCATTTGCGAGTAATTGCGAATACGGAGTTTCATTTGCGAGTAATTGCGAATACGAAGTTTCATTTGCGAGTAATTGCGAATACGAAGTTTCATTTGCGAATAATTGCGAATACAAAGTTTCATATGCGAGTAATTGCGAATACGAAGTTTCATTTGCAAGTAATTGCGAATACGGAGTTTAATTGCGAGTAATTGCGAATACGAAGTTTCATTTGCGAGTAATTGCGAATACGGAGTTTCATTTGCGAGTAATTGCGAATACGAAGTTTCATTTGCGAGTAATTGCGAATACGAAGTTTCATTTGCGAGTAATTGCGAATACGAAGTTTCATTTGCGAATAATTGCGAATACGGAGTTTCATTTGCGAGTAATTGCGAATACGGAGTTTCATTTGCGAGTAATTGCGAATACGGAGTTCATTTGCCAGTAATTGCGAATACGAAGTTTCATTTGCGAGTAATTGCGAATACGGAGTTCCATTTGCGAGTAATTGCGAATACGAAGTTTCATTTGCGAGTAATTGCGAATACGGAGTTTCATTTGCGAGTAATTGCGAATACGAAGTTTCATTTGCGAGTAATTGCAAATACGAAGTTTCATTTGCGAGTAATTGCGAATACGGAGTTTCATTTGCGAGTAATTGCGAATACGAAGTTTCATTTGCGAGTAATTGCGAATACAAAGTTTCATATGCGAGTGATTGCGAATACGGAGTTTCATTTGTGAGTAATTGCGAATACGGAGTTTCATTTGCGAGTAATTGCGAATACGGAGTTCCATTTGCGAGTAATTGCGAATACGAAGTTTCATTTGCGAGTAATTGCGAATACGGAGTTTCATTTGCGAGTGATTGCGAATACGGAGTTTCATTTGCGAATGCGATGTTTCATTTGCGAATAATTGTCAATACGAAGGTTCATTTGCGAATACGATGTTTCATTTGCGAATAATTGCGAATACGAAGTTTCATTTGCGAGTAATTGCGAATACGGAGTCCATTTGCGAGTAATTGCGAATACGAAGTTTCATTTGCGAGTAATTGCGAATACGGAGTTTCATTTGCGAGTAATTGCGAATACGAAGTTTCATTTGCGAGTAATTGCAAATACGAAGTTTCATTTGCGAGTAATTGCGAATACGGAGTTTCATTTGCGAGTAATTGCGAATACGAAGTTTCATTTGCGAGTAATTGCGAATACAAAGTTTCATATGCGAGTGATTGCGAATACGGAGTTTCATTTGTGAGTAATTGCGAATACGGAGTTTCATTTGCGAGTAATGCGAATACGGAGTTCCATTCGCGAGTAATTGCGAATACGAAGTTTCATTTGCGAGTAATTGCGAATACTGAGTTTCATTTGCGAGTAATTGCGAATACGGAGTTTCATTTGCGAGTAATTGCGAATACGAAGTTTCATTTGCGAGTAATTGCGAATACGAAGTTTCATTTGCGAGTAATTGCGAATACGAAGTTTCATTTGCGAGTAATTGCGAATACGGAGTTTCATTTGCGAGTAATTGCGAATACGGAGTTTCATTTGCGAGTAATTGCGAATACGAAGTTTCATTTGCGAATAATTGCGAATACGAAGTTTCATTTGCGAGTAATTGCGAATACGAAGTTTTATTTGCGAGTAATTGCGAATACGAAGTTTCATTTGCGAGTAATTGCGAATACGAAGTTTTATTTGCGAGTAATTGCGAATACGAAGTTTCATTTGCAAGTAATAGCGAATACGGAGTTTCATTTGCGAGTAATTGCGAATACGGAGTTCCATTTGCGAGTAATTGCGAATACGAAGTTTCATTTGCGAGTAATTGCGAATACGGAGTTTCATTTGTGAGTAATTGCGAATACGGAGTTTCATTTGCGAGTAATTGCGAATACGGAGTTCCATTTGCGAGCAATTGCGAATACGAAGTTTCATTTGCGAGTAATTGCGAATACGGAGTTTCATTTGCGAGTAATTGCGAATACGGAGTTTCATTTGCGAATACGATGTTTCATTTGCGAATAATTGTCAATACGAAGGTTCATTTGCGAATACGATGTTTCATTTGCGAATAATTGCGAATACAAAGTTTCATATGCGAGTAATTGCGAATACGGAGTTTCATTTGTGAGTAATTGCGAATACGGAGTTTCATTTGCGAGTAATTGCGAATACGGAGTTCCATTCGCGAGTAATTGCGAATACGAAGTTTCATTGCGAGTAATTGCGAATACTGAGTTTCATTTGCGAGTAATTGCGAATACGGAGTTTCATTTGCGAGTAATTGCGAATACGAAGTTTCATTTGCGAGTAATTGCGAATACGAAGTTTCATTTGCGAGTAATTGCGAATACGAAGTTTCATTTGCGAGTAATTGCGAATACGGAGTTTCATTTGCGAGTAATTGCGAATACGGAGTTTCATTTGCGAGTAATTGCGAATACGAAGTTTCATTTGCGAATAATTGCGAATACGAAGTTTCATTTGCGAGTAATTGCGAATACGAAGTTTTATTTGCGAGTAATTGCGAATACGAAGTTTCATTTGCAAGTAATAGCGAATACGGAGTTTCATTTGCGAGTAATTGCGAATACGAAGTTTCATTTGCGAGTAATTGCGAATACGGAGTTTCATTTGCGAGTAATTGCGAATACGAAGTTTCATTTGCGAGTAATTGCGAATACGAAGTTTCATTTGCGAGTAATTGCGAATACGGAGTTTCATTTGCGAGTAATTGCGAATACGGAGTTTCATTTGCGAGTAATTGCGAATACGGAGTTCCATTTGCGAGTAATTGCGAATACGAAGTTTCATTTGCGAGTGATTGCGAATACGGAGTTTCATTTGCGAGTAATTGCGAATACGGAGTTTCATTTGCGAGTAATTGCGAATACGGAGTTTCATTTGCGAGTAATTGCGAATACGAAGTTTCATTTGCGAGTAATTGCGAATACGAAGTTTCATTTGCGAATAATTGCGAATACAAAGTTTCATATGCGAGTAATTGCGAATACGAAGTTTCATTTGCAAGTAATTGCGAATACGGAGTTTCATTTGCGAGTAATTGCGAATACGAAGTTTCATTTGCGAGTAATTGCGAATACGGAGTTTCATTTGCGAGTAATTGCGAATACGAAGTTTCATTTGCGAGTAATTGCGAATACGAAGTTTCATTTGCGAGTAATTGCGAATACGAAGTTTCATTTGCGAATAATTGCGAATACGGAGTTTCATTTGCGAGTAATTGCGAATACGGAGTTTCATTTGCGAGTAATTGCGAATACGGAGTTCCATTTGCCAGTAATTGCGAATACGAAGTTTCATTTGCGAGTAATTGCGAATACGGAGTTCCATTTGCGAGTAATTGCGAATACGAAGTTTCATTTGCGAGTAATTGCGAATACGGAGTTTCATTTGCGAGTAATTGCGAATACGAAGTTTCATTTGCGAGTAATTGCAAATACGAAGTTTCATTTGCGAGTAATTGCGAATACGGAGTTTCATTTGCGAGTAATTGCGAATACGAAGTTTCATTTGCGAGTAATTGCGATACAAAGTTTCATATGCGAGTGATTGCGAATACGGAGTTTCATTTGTGAGTAATTGCGAATACGGAGTTTCATTTGCGAGTAATTGCGAATACGGAGTTCCATTTGCGAGTAATTGCGAATACGAAGTTTCATTTGCGAGTAATTGCGAATACGGAGTTTCATTTGCGAGTAATTGCGAATACGGAGTTTCATTTGCGAATGCGATGTTTCATTTGCGAATAATTGTCAATACGAAGGTTCATTTGCGAATACGATGTTTCATTTGCGAATAATTGCGAATACGAACTTTCATTTGCGAGTAATTGCGAATACGGAGTTCCATTTGCGAGTAATTGCGAATACGAAGTTTCATTTGCGAGTAGTTGCGAATACGGAGTTTCATTTGCGAGTAATTGCGAATACGAAGTTTCATTTGCGAGTAATTGCGAATACGAAGTTTCATTTGCGAGTAATTGCGAATACGGAGTTTCATTTGCGAGTAATTGCGAATACGAAGTTTCATTTGCAAGTAATTGCGAATACGGAGTTTCATTTGCGAGTAATTGCGAATACGAAGTTTCATTTGCGAGTAATTGCGAATACGGAGTTTCATTTGCGAGTAATTGCGAATACGAAGTTTCATTTGCGAGTAATTGCGAATACGAAGTTTCATTTGCGAGTAATTGCGAATACGGAGTTTCATTTGCGATTAATTGCGAATACGGAGTTTCATTTGCGAGTAATTGCCAATACGGAGTTCCATTTGCGAGTAATTGCGAATACGAAGTTTCATTTGCGAGTAATGGCGAATACGAAGTTTCATTTGCGAGTAATTGCGAATACGGAGTTTTATTTGCGAGTAATTGCGAATACGGAGTTTCATTTGCAAGTAATTGCGAATACGGAGTTCCATTTGCCAGTAATTGCGAATACGAAATTCATTTGCGAGTAATTGCGAATACGGAGTTCCATTTGCGAGTAATTGCGAATACGAAGTTTCATTTGCGAGTAATTGCGAATACGGAGTTTCATTTGCGAGTAATTGCGAATACGGAGTTTCATTTGCGAGTAATTGCGAATACGGAGTTCCATTTGCGAGTAATTGCGAATACGAAGTTTCATTTGCGAGTAATTGCGAATACGAAGTTTCGTTTGCGAGTAATTGCGAATACGGAGTTTCATTTGCGAGTAATTGCGAATACGAAGTTTCATTTGCGAGTAATTGCGAATACGGAGTTTCATTTGCGAATAATTGCGAATACGAAGTTTCATTTGCGAGTAATTGCGAATACGAAGTTTCATTTGCGAGTAATTGCGAATACGGAGTTTCATTTGCGAGTAATTGCGAATACGAAGTTTCATTTGCGAGTAATTGCGAATACGGAGTTTCATTTGCGAGTAATTGCGAATACGAAGTTTCATTTGCGAGTAATTGCGAATACGAAGTTTCATTTGCGAGTAATTGCGAATACGAAGTTTCATTTGCGAATAATTGCGAATACGGAGTTTCATTTGCGAGTAATTGCGAATACGGAGTTTCATTTGCGAGTAATTGCGAATACGGAGTTCCATTTGCCAGTAATTGCGAATACGAAGTTTCATTTGCGAGTAATTGCGAATACGGAGTTCCATTTGCGAGTAATTGCGAATACGAAGTTTCATTTGCGAGTAATTGCGAATACGGAGTTTCATTTTTGCGAGTAATTGCGAATACGAAGTTTCATTTGCGAGTAATTGCAAATACGAAGTTTCATTTGCGAGTAATTGCGAATACGGAGTTTCATTTGCGAGTAATTGCGAATACGAAGTTTCATTTGCGAGTAATTGCGAATACAAAGTTTCATATGCGAGTGATTGCGAATACGGAGTTTCATTTGTGAGTAATTGCGAATACGGAGTTTCATTTGCGAGTAATTGCGAATACGGAGTTCCATTTGCGAGTAATTGCGAATACGAAGTTTCATTTGCGAGTAATTGCGAATACGGAGTTTCATTTGCGAGTAATTGCGAATACGGAGTTTCATTTGCGAATACGATGTTTCATTTGCGAATAATTGTCAATACGAAGGTTCATTTGCGAATACGATGTTTCATTTGCGAATAATTGCGAATACAAAGTTTCATATGCGAGTAATTGCGAATAATAATAATTTATTGCTCATATATAAATGGCAGAACAAATTGTAACGTGTTATGATGACGATTATACATGAACTTATGTAAAAGAGAAAATTAAAATACCGAGGATGGAGAGATAATAAATCTGGGGAGATTCAGAAATATTGATGCAGCTGATGGAAAAGGAGAGAAGAAAGAGAAATATCACATATAAAGGTTTTTCATACGAGAAGCAGGGATGATCTTGTAGTCGTACAACTCAATACGGAGTTTCATTTGTGAGTAATTGCGAATACGGAGTTTCATTTGCGAGTAATTGCGAATACGGAGTTCCATTCGCGAGTAATTGCGAATACGAAGTTTCATTTGCGAGTAATTGCGAATACTGAGTTTCATTTGCGAGTAATGCGAATACGGAGTTTCATTTGCGAGTAATTGCGAATACAAAGTTTCATTTTCGAGTAATTGCGAATACGAAGTTTCATTTGCGAGTAATTGCGAATACGAAGTTTCATTTGCGAGTAATTGCGAATACGGAGTTTCATTTGCGAGTAATTGCGAATACGGAGTTTCATTTGCGAGTAATTGCGAATACGAAGTTTCATTTGCGAATAATTGCGAATACGAAGTTTCATTTGCGAGTAATTGCGAATACGAAGTTTTATTTGCGAGTAATTGCGAATACGAAGTTTCATTTGCAAGTAATAGCGAATACGGAGTTTCATTTGCGAGTAATTGCGAATACGAAGTTTCATTTGCGAGTAATTGCGAATACGGAGTTTCATTTGCGAGTAATTGCGAATACGAAGTTTCATTTGCGAGTAATTGCGAATACGAAGTTTCATTTGCGAGTAATTGCGAATACGGAGTTTCATTTGCGAGTAATTGCGAATACGGAGTTTCATTGGCGAGTAATTGCGAATACGGAGTTCCATTTGCGAGTAATTGCGAATACGAAGTTTCATTTGCGAGTAATTGCGAATACGGAGTTTCATTTGCGAGTAATTGCGAATACGGAGTTTCATTTGCGAGTAATTGCGAATACAAAGTTTCATTTTCGAGTAATTGCGAATACGAAATTTCATTTGCGAGTAATTGCGAATACGAAGTTTCATTTGCGAGTAATTGCGAATACGGAGTTTCATTTGCGAGTAATTGCGAATACAAAGTTTCATTTTCGAGTAATTGCGAATACGAAGTTTCATTTGCGAGTAATTGCGAATACGAAGTTTCATTTGCGAGTAATTGCGAATACGAAGTTTCATTTGCGAGTAATTGCGAATACGGAGTTTCATTTGCGAGTAATTGCGAATACGGAGTTTCATTTGCGAGTAATTGCGAATACGAAGTTTCATTTGCGAATAATTGCGAATACGAAGTTTCATTTGCGAGTAATTGCGAATACGAAGTTTTATTTGCGAGTAATTGCGAATACGAAGTTTCATTTGCAAGTAATAGCGAATACGGAGTTTCATTTGCGAGTAATTGCGAATACGAAGTTTCATTTGCGAGTAATTGCGAATACGGAGTTTCATTTGCGAGTAATTGCGAATACGAAGTTTCATTTGCGAGTAATTGCGAATACGAAGTTTCATTTGCGAGTAATTGCGAATACGGAGTTTCATTTGCGAGTAATTGCGAATACGGAGTTTCATTGGCGAGTAATTGCGAATACGGAGTTCCATTTGCGAGTAATTGCGAATACGAAGTTTCATTTGCGAGTAATTGCGAATACGGAGTTTCATTTGCGAGTAATTGCGAATACGGAGTTTCATTTGCGAGTAATTGCGAATACGGAGTTTCATTTGCGAGTAATTGCGAATACGAAGTTTCATTTGCCAGTAATTGCGAATACGAAGTTTCATTTGCGAATAATTGCGAATACGGAGTTTCATTTGCGAGTAATTGCGAATACGGAGTTTCATTTGCGAGTAATTGCGAATACGGAGTTCCATTTGTCAGTAATTGCGAATACGAAGTTTCATTTGCGAGTAATTGCGAATACGAAGTTTCATTTGCGAGTAATTGCGAATACAAAGTTTCATATGCGAGTGATTGCGAATACGGAGTTTCATTTGTGAGTAATTGCGAATACGGAGTTTCATTTGCGAGTAATTGCGAATACGGAGTTCCATTTGCGAGTAATTGCGAATACGAAGTTTCATTTGCGAGTAATTGCGAATACGGAGTTTCATTTGCGAGTAATTGCGAATACGGAGTTTCATTTGCGAATACGATGTTTCATTTGCGAATAATTGTCAATACGAAGGTTCATTTGCGAATACGATGTTTCATTTGCGAATAATTGCGAATACAAAGTTTCATATGCGAGTAATTGCGAATACGGAGTTTCATTTGTGAGTAATTGCGAATACGGAGTTTCATTTGCGAGTAATTGCGAATACGGAGTTCCATTCGCGAGTAATTGCGAATACGAAGTTTCATTTGCGAGTAATTGCGAATACTGAGTTTCATTTGCGAGTAATTGCGAATACGGAGTTTCATTTGCGAGTAATTGCGAATACGAAGTTTCATTTGCGAGTAATTGCGAATACGAAGTTTCATTTGCGAGTAATTGCGAATACGAAGTTTCATTTGCGAGTAATTGCGAATACGGAGTTTTATTTGCGAGTAATTGCGAATACGAAGTTTCATTTGCAAGTAATATCGAATACGGAGTTTTATTTGCGAGTAATTGCGAATACGAAGTTTCATTTGCGAGTAATTGCGAATACGGAGTTTCATTTGCGAGTAATTGCGAATACGAAGTTTCATTTGCGAGTAATTGCGAATACGAAGTTTCATTTGCGAGTAATTGCGAATACGGAGTTTCATTTGCGAGTAATTGCGAATACGGAGTTTCATTTGCGAGTAATTGCGACTACGAAGTTTCATTTGCGAGTAATTGCGAATACGGAGTTTCATTTGCGAGTAATTGCGAATACGGAGTTTCATTTGCGAGTAATTGCGAATACGGAGTTTCATTTGCGAGTAATTGCGAATACGAAGTTTCATTTGCGAGTAATTGCGAATACGAAGTTTCATTTGCGAATAATTGCGAATACGGAGTTTCATTTGCGAGTAATTGCGAATACGGAGTTTCATTTGCGAGTAATTGCGAATACGGAGTTCCATTTGCCAGTAATTGCGAATACGAAGTTTCATTTGCGAGTAATTGCGAATACGGAGTTCCATTTGCGAGTAATTGCGAATACGAAGTTTCATTTGCGAGTAATTGCGAATACGGAGTTTCATTTGCGAGTA
Source organism: Litoditis marina (assembly GCA_964036275.1). Lineage (NCBI taxonomy): Eukaryota > Metazoa > Nematoda > Chromadorea > Rhabditida > Rhabditidae > Litoditis > Litoditis marina. The sequence continues at coordinate 10,596,509 of OZ038438.1, read as the reverse complement.
ATTGCGAATACGAAGTTTCATTTGCGAGTAATTGCAAATACGAAGTTTCATTTGCGAGTAATTGCGAATACGGAGTTTCTTTGCGAGTAATTGCGAATACGAAGTTTCATTTGCGAGTAATTGCGAATACAAAGTTTCATATGCGAGTGATTGCGAATACGGAGTTCCATTTGTGAGTAATTGCGAATACGGAGTTTCATTTGCGAGTAATTGCGAATACGGAGTTCCATTTGCGAGTAATTGCGAATACGAAGTTTCATTTGCGAGTAATTGCGAATACGGAGGTTCATTTGCGAGTAATTGCGAATACGGAGTTTCATTTGCGAATACGATGTTTCATTTGCGAATAATTGTCAATACGAAGGTTCATTTGCGAATACGATGTTTCATTTGCGAATAATTGCGAATACAAAGTTTCATATGCGAGTAATTGCGAATACGGAGTTTCATTTGTGAGTAATTGCGAATACGGAGTTTCATTTGCGAGTAATTACGAATACGGAGTTCCATTCGCGAGTAATTGCGAATACGAAGTTTCATTTGCGAGTAATTGCGAATACTGAGTTTCATTTGCGAGTAATTGCGAATACGGAGTTTCATTTGCGAGTAATTGCGAATACAAAGTTTCATTTGCGAGTAATTGCGAATACGAAGTTTCATTTGCGAGTAATTGCGAATACGAAGTTTCATTTGCGAGTAATTGCGAATACGGAGTTTCATTTGCGAGTAATTGCGAATACGGAGTTTCATTTGCGAGTAATTGCGAATACGAAGTTTCATTTGCGAATAATTGTGAATACGAAGTTTCATTTGCGAGTAATTGCGAATACGAAGTTTTATTTGCGAGTAATTGCGAATACGAAGTTTCATTTGCAAGTAATAGCGAATACGGAGTTTCATTTGCGAGTAATTGCGAATACGAAGTTTCATTTGCGAGTAATTGCGAATACGGAGTTTCATTTGCGAGTAATTGCGAATACGAAGTTTCATTTGCGAGTAATTGCGAATACGAAGTTTCATTTGCGAGTAATTGCGAATACGGAGTTTCATTTGCGAGTAATTGCGAATACGGAGTTTCATTTGCGAGTAATTGCGAATACGGAGTTCCATTTGCGAGTAATTGCGAATACGAAGTTTCATTTGCGAGTAATTGCGAATACGGAGTTTCATTTGCGAGTAATTGCGAATACGGAGTTTCATTTGCGAGTAATTGCGAATACGAAGTTTCATTTGCCAGTAATTGCGAATACGAAGTTTCATTTGCGAATAATTGCGAATACGGAGTTTCATTTGCGAGTAATTGCGAATACGGAGTTTCATTTGCGAGTAATTGCGAATACGGAGTTCCATTTGTCAGTAATTGCGAATACGAAGTTTCATTTGCGAGTAATTGCGAATACGAAGTTTCATTTGCGAGTAATTGCGAATACAAAGTTTCATATGCGAGTGATTGCGAATACGGAGTTTCATTTGTGAGTAATTGCGAATACGGAGTTTCATTTGCGAGTAATTGCGAATACGGAGTTCCATTTGCGAGTAATTGCGAATACGAAGTTTCATTTGCGAGTAATTGCGAATACGGAGTTTCATTTGCGAGTAATTGCGAATACGGAGTTTCATATGCGAGTGATTGCGAATACGGAGTTTCATTTGTGAGTAATTGCGAATACGGAGTTTCATTTGCGAGTAATTGCGAATACGGAGTTCCATTTGCGAGTAATTGCGAATACGAAGTTTCATTTGCGAGTAATTGCGAATACGGAGTTTCATTTGCGAGTAATTGCGAATACGGAGTTTCATTTGCGAATACGATGTTTCATTTGCGAATAATTGTCAATACGAAGGTTCATTTGCGAATACGATGTTTCATTTGCGAATAATTGCGAATACAAAGTTTCATATGCGAGTAATTGCGAATACGGAGTTTCATTTGTGAGTAATTGCGAATACGGAGTTTCATTTGCGAGTAATTGCGAATACGGAGTTCCATTCGCGAGTAATTGCGAATACGAAGTTTCATTTGCGAGTAATTGCGAATACTGAGTTTCATTTGCGAGTAATTGCGAATACGGAGTTTCATTTGCGAGTAATTGCGAATACGAAGTTTCATTTGCGAGTAATTGCGAATACGAAGTTTCATTTGCGAGTAATTGCGAATACGAAGTTTCATTTGCGAGTAATTGCGAATACGGAGTTTCATTTGCGAGTAATTGCGAATACGAAGTTTCATTTGCGAGTAATTGCGAATACGAAGTTTCATTTGCGAGTAATTGCGAATACGGAGTTTCATTTGCGAATAATTGCGAATACGAAGTTTCATTTGCGAGTAATTGCGAATACGAAGTTTTATTTGCGAGTAATTGCGAATACGAAGTTTCATTTGCAAGTAATATCGAATACGGAGTTTTATTTGCGAGTAATTGCGAATACGAAGTTTCATTTGCGAGTAATTGCGAATACGGAGTTTCATTTGCGAGTAATTGCGAATACGAAGTTTCATTTGCGAGTAATTGCGAATACGAAGTTTCATTTGCGAGTAATTGCGAATACGGAGTTTCATTTGCGAGTAATTGCGAATACGGAGTTTCATTTGCGAGTAATTGCGAATACGGAGTTCCATTTGCGAGTAATTGCGAATACGAAGTTTCATTTGCGAGTAATTGCGAATACGGAGTTTCATTTGCGAGTAATTGCGAATACGGAGTTTCATTTGCGAGTAATTGCGAATACGGAGTTTCATTTGCGAGTAATTGCGAATACGAAGTTTCATTTGCGAGTAATTGCGAATACGAAGTTTCATTTGCGAATAATTGCGAATACGGAGTTTCATTTGCGAGTAATTGCGAATACGGAGTTTCATTTGCGAGTAATTGCGAATACGGAGTTCCATTTGCCAGTAATTGCGAATACGAAGTTTCATTTGCGAGTAATTGCGAATACGGAGTTCCATTTGCGAGTAATTGCGAATACGAAGTTTCATTTGCGAGTAATTGCGAATACGGAGTTTCATTTGCGAGTAATTGCGAATACGAAGTTACATTTGCGAGTAATTGCAAATACGAAGTTTCATTTGCGAGTAATTGCGAATACGGAGTTTCATTTGCGAGTAATTGCGAATACGATGTTTCATTTGCGAATAATTGCGAATACGAAGTTTCATTTGCGAGTAATTGCGAATACGGAGTTCCATTTGCGAGTAATTGCGAATACGAAGTTTCATTTGCGAGTAATTGCGAATACGGAGTTTCATTTGCGAGTAATTGTGAATACGAAGTTTCATTTGCGAGTAATTGCGAATACGAAGTTTCATTTGCGAGTAATTGCGAATACGGAGTTTCATTTGCGAGTAATTGCGAATACGAAGTTTCATTTGCGAGTAATTGCGAATACAAAGTTTCATATGCGAGTAATTGCGAATACGGAGTTTCATTTGTGAGTAATTGCGAATACGGAGTTTCATTTGCGAGTAATTGCGAATACGGAGTTCCATTCGCGAGTAATTGCGAATACGAAGTTTCATTTGCGAGTAATTGCGAATACTGAGTTTCATTTGGGAGTAATTGCGAATACGGAGTTTCATTTGCGAGTAATTGCGAATACGAAGTTTCATTTGCGAGTAATTGCGAATACGAAGTTTCATTTGCGAGTAATTGCGAATACGAAGTTTCATTTGCGAGTAATTGCGAATACGGAGTTTCATTTGCGAGTAATTGCGAATACGGAGTTTCATTTGCGAGTAATTGCGAATACGAAGTTTCATTTGCGAGTAATTGCGAATACGAAGTTTCATTTGCGAGTAATTGCGAATACGGAGTTTCATTTGCGAGTAATTGCGAATACGAAGTTTCATTTGCGAGTAATTGCGAATACGAAGTTTCATTTGCGAGTAATTGCGAATACGAAGTTTCATTTGCGAATAATTGCGAATACGGAGTTTCATTTGCGAGTAATTGCGAATACGGAGTTTCATTTGCGAGTAATTGCGAATACGGAGTTCCATTTGCGAGTAATTGCGAATACGAAGTTTCATTTGCGAGTAGTTGCGAATACGGAGTTTCATTTGCGAGTAATTGCGAATACGAAGTTTCATTTGCGAGTAATTGCGAATACGAAGTTTCATTTGCGAGTAATTGCGAATACGGAATTTCATTTGCGAGTAATTGCGAATACGAAGTTTCATTTGCAAGTAATTGCGAATACGGAGTTTCATTTGCGAGTAATTGCGAATACGAAGTTTCATTTGCGAGTAATTGCGAATACGGAGTTTCATTTGCGAGTAATTGCGAATACGAAGTTTCATTTGCGAGTAATTGCGAATACGAAGTTTCATTTGCGAGTAATTGCGAATACGGAGTTTCATTTGCGATTAATTGCGAATACGGAGTTTCATTTGCGAGTAATTGCGAATACGGAGTTCCAATTGCGAGTAATTGCGAATACGAAGTTTCATTTGCGAGTAATTGCGAATACGGAGTTTCATTTGCGAGTAATTGCGAATACGGAGTTTCATTTGCGAGTAATTGCGAATAGGAATGTATTCTAACGTATTCGAATGTATTCGGAATATATTCTAACGTATTCGGAATGTATTCTAACGTATTCGAATGTATTCGGAATATATTCTAACGTATTCGAACGTATTCGGAATGTATTCTAACGTATTCGAATGTATTCGGAATGTATTCTAACGTATTCTAAGTATTCGGAACGTATTCTAACGTATTCGAATGTATTCGGAACGTATTCTAACGTGTTCAAATGTATTCGGAACGTATTCTAACGTATTCGAATGTATTCGGAACGTATTCTAACGTATTCGAATGTATTCGGAACGTATTCTAACGTGTTCAAATGTATTCGGAACGTAATCTGACGTATCCGAATGTATTCAGAACGTATTCTAACGTATTCGAATGTATTCGGAACGTATTCTAACGTATTCGAATGTATTCGGAACGTATTCTCACGTATTCGAATGTATTCGGAACGTATTCTAACGTATTCGAATGTATGCGGAACGTATTCTAACGTATTCGAATGTATTCGGAACGTATTCTAACGTATTCGAATGTATTCGGAACGTATTCTAACGTATTCTAAGTATTCGGAACGTATTCTAATGTATTCGAATGTATTCGGAACGTATTCTAACGTATTCGAATGTCTTCGGAAAAAATTCTAACGTATTCGAATGTATTCGGAACGTATTCTAACGTATTCGAATGTATTCGTAACATATTCTAACGTATTCAAATGTATTCGGAACGTATTCTAACGTATTCGAATGTATTCGGAACGTATTCTAACGTATTCGAATGTACTCGGAACGTATTCTAACGTATTCAAATGTATTCGGAATGTATTCTAACGTATTCGAATGTATTCGGAATATATTCTAACGTATTCGGAATGTATTCTAACGTATTCGAATGTATTCGGAATATATTCTAACGTATTCGAACGTATTCGGAATGTATTCTAACGTATTCGAATGTATTCGGAATGTATTCTAACGTATTCTAAGTATTCGGAACGTATTCTAGAATAAAATACATTCCGAATGCATACGAATACGTTAAACGTATTCGAATGTATTCGGAACGTATTCTAACGTATTCGAATGTATTCGGAATGTATTCTAACGTATTCGAATGTATTCGGAACGTATTCTAACGTATTCGAATGTACTCGGAACGTATTCTAACGTATTCGAATGTATTCGGAACGTATTCTAACGTATTCGAATGCATTCGGAATGTATTCTAACGTATTCGAATGTATTCGGAATGTATTCTAACGTATTCGAATGTATTTGGAACGTATTCTAACGTATCTGAATGTATTCGGAACGTATTCTAACGTATTCGAATGCATTCGGAATGTATTCTACCGTATTCGAATGCATTCGAAATGTATTCTAACGTATTCGAATGTATTCGGAACGTATTCTAACGTATTTGAATGCATTCGGAACGTATTCTAACGTATTTGAATGCATTCGGAATGTTCTCTAACGTATTCGAATGTATTCGGAACGTATTCTAACGTATTCGAATGTATTCGGAACGTATTCTAACGTATTCGAATGTAGTCGGAACGTATTATAACGTATTCGAATGCATTCGGAATGTATTCTAACGTATTCGAATGTATTCGGAACGTATTCTAACGTATTTGAATGCATTCGGAACGTATTTAACGTATTTGAATGCATTCGGAATGTTCTCTAACGTATTCGAATGTATTCGGAACGTATTCTAACGTATTCGAATGTATTCGGAACGTATTCTAACGTATTCGAATGTACTCGGAACGTATTCTAACGTATTCGAATGTATTCGGAACGTATTCTAACGTATTCGAATGCATTCGGAATGTATTCTAACGTATTCGAATGTATTCGGAATGTATTCTAACGTATTCGAATGTATTTGGAACGTATTCTAACGTATCTGAATGTATTCGGAACGTATTCTAACGTATTCGAATGTATTCGTAACATATTCTAACGTATTCAAATGTATTCGGAACGTATTCTAACGTAGTCGTATGCATTCGGAATGTATTCTAACGTATTCGAATGTATTCGGAACGTATTCTAACGTATTCGAATGCATTCGGAATGTATTCTACCGTATTCGAATGCATTCGAAATGTATTCTAACGTATTCGAATGTATTCGGAACGTATTCTAACGTATTTGAATGCATTCGGAACGTATTCTAACGTATTTGAATGCATTCGGAATGTTCTCTAACGTATTCGAATGTATTCGGAACGTATTCTAACGTATTCGAATGTATTCGGAACGTATTCTAACGTATTCGAATGTAGTCGGAACGTATTCTAACGTATTCGAATGCATTCGGAATGTATTCTAACGTATTCGAATGTATTCGGAACGTATTCTAACGTATTTGAATGCATTCGGAACGTATTTAACGTATTTGAATGCATTCGGAATGTTCTCTAACGTATTCGAATGTATTCGGAACGTATTCTAACGTATTCGAATGTATTCGGAACGTATTCTAACGTATTCGAATGTATTCGGAACGTATTCTAACGTATCCGAATGTATTCGGAACGTATTCTAACGTATTCGAATGTATTCGGAACGTATTCTAACGTATTCGAATGTATTCGGAACGTATTCTCACGTATTCGAATGTATTCGGAACGTATTCTCACGTATTCGAATGTATTCGGAACGTATTCTAACGTATTCGAATGTATGCGGAACGTATTCTAACGTATTCGAATGTATTCGGAACGTATTCTAACGTATTCGAATGTATTCGGAACGTATTCTAACGTATTCGAATGTAGTCGGAACGTATTCTAACGTATTCGAATGTAGTCGGAACGTATTCTAACGTATTCGAATGTATTCGGAACGTATTCTAACGTATTCGAATGTATTCGGAACGTATTCTCACGTATTCGAATGTATTCGGAACGTATTCTAACGTATTCGAATGTAGTCGGAACGTATTCTAACGTACTCGAATGTAGTCGGAACGTATTCTAACGTATTCGAATGTAGTCGGAACGTATTCTAACGTATTCGAATGTATTCGGAACGTATTCTAACGTATTCGAATGTAGTCGGAACGTATTCTAACGTATTCGAATGTTGTCGGAACGTATTCTAACGTATTCACATGTATTCGGAACGTATTCTAACGTATTCAAATGTATTCGGCGGAACGTATTCTAACGTATTCGAATGTATTCGGAACGTATTCTAACGTATTCGAATGTAGTCGGAACGTATTCTAACGTATTCGAATGCATTCGGAACGTATTCTAACGTATTTGAATGTATTCGGAACGTATTCTAACGTATTTGAATGCATTCGGAACGTATTTAACGTATTTGAATGCATTCGGAATGTTCTCTAACGTATTCGAATGTATTCGGAACGTATTCTAACGTATTCGAATGTATTCGGAACGTATTCTAACGTATTCGAATGTATTCGGAACGTATTCTAACGTGTTCAAATGTATTCGGAACGTAATCTGACGTATCCGAATGTATTCGGAACGTATTCTAACGTATTCGAATGTATTCGGAACGTATTCTAACGTATTCGAATGTATTCGGAACGTATTCTCACGTATTCGAATGTATTCGGAACGTATTCTAACGTATTCGAATGTATGCGGAACGTATTCTAACGTATTCGAATGTATTCGGAACGTATTCTAACGTATTCGAATGTATTCGGAACGTATTCTAACGTATTCGAATGTATTCGGAACGTATTCTAACGTATTCGAATGTATTCGGAACGTATTCTAACGTGTTCAAATGTATTCGGAACGTAATCTGACGTATCCGAATGTATTCGGAACGTATTCTAACGTATTCGAATGTATTCGGAACGTATTCTAACGTATTCGAATGTATTCGGAACGTATTCTCACGTATTCGAATGTATTCGGAACGTATTCTAACGTATTCGAATGTATGCGGAACGTATTCTAACGTATTCGAATGTATTCGGAACGTATTCTAACGTATTCGAATGTATGCGGAACGTATTCTAACGTATTCGAATGTATTCGGAACGTATTCTAACGTATTCGAATGTATTCGGAACGTATTCTAACGTATTCGAATGTAGTCGGAACGTATTCTAACGTATTCGAATGTAGTCGGAACGTATTCTAACGTATTCGAATGTATTCGGAACGTATTCTAACGTATTCGAATGTATTCGGAACGTATTCTCACGTATTCGAATGTATTCGGAACGTATTCTAACGTATTCGAATGTATTCGGAACGTATTCTAACGTATTCGAATGTAGTCGGAACGTATTCTAACGTATTCGAATGTAGTCGGAACGTATTCTAACGTATTCGAATGTATTCGGAACGTATTCTAACGTATTCGAATGTAGTCGGAACGTATTCTAACGTATTCAAATGTATTCGGAACGTATTCTAACGTATTCGAATGTAGTCGGAACGTATTCTAACGTATTCGAATGTATTCGGAACGTATTCTAACGTATTCGAATGTATTCGGAATAGGGTTGTTAAAAAATAAACTCGAACTCGAAAAACTCGAAATAAACTCGAAATTTCGAGTTTCGAGTTCAACTCGAAACTCGAAAAACTCGAAATTTCGAAAACTCGAAAAACTCGAAACTCGAAAAACTCGAAATTTCGAAAACTCGAAAAACTCGAAACTCGAAAAACTCGAAATTTCGAAAACTCGAAAAACTCGAAACTCGAAAAACTCGAATTTTCTGAAACTCGAAAAACTCGAAACTCGAAAAACTCGAATTTTTTGAGATTGAAACTCGAAAAACTCGAAATTTTCAACAAAAAAACTCGAAAAACTCGAAATTTCGAGTTCTGAGTTCAACTCGAAACTCGAAAAACTCGAAAATTTCAGAACTCGAAAAACTCGAAACTCGAAAAACTCGAAATTTCGAAAACTCGAAAAACTCGAAACTCGAAAAACTCGAATTTTCTGAAACTCGAAAACTCGAAACTCGAAAAACTCGAATTTTCGAAAACTCGAAAAACTCGAAACTCGAAAAACTCGAATTTTTGAAAACTCGAAAAACTCGAAATTTTCAACTCGATTAACAACCCTAATTCGGAACGTATTCTAACGTATTCGAATGTATTCGGAACGTATTCTAACGTATTCGAATGTAGTCGGAACGTATTCTAACGTATTCGAATGTAGTCGGAACGTATTCTAACGTATTCGAATGTATTCGGAACGTATTCTCACGTATTCGAATGTATTCGGAACGTATTCTAACGTATTCGAATGTAGTCGGAACGTATTCTAACGTATTCAAATGTATTCGGAACGTATTCTAACGTATTCGAATGTAGTCGGAACGTATTCTAACGTATTCGAATGTATTCGGAACGTATTCTAACGTATTCGAATGTATTCGGAACGTATTCTAATGTGTTCAAATGTATTCGGAACGTAATCTGACGTATCCGAATGTATTCGGAACGTATTCTAACGTATTCGAATGTATTCGGAACGTATTCTAACGTATTCGAATGTATTCGGAACGTATTCTCACGTATTCGAATGTATTCGGAACGTATTCTAACGTATTCGAATGTATGCGGAACGTATTCTAACGTATTCGAATGTATTCGGAACGTATTCTAACGTATTCGAATGTATTCGGAACGTATTCTAACGTATTCGAATGTAGTCGGAACGTATTCTAACGTATTCGAATGTAGTCGGAACGTATTCTAACGTATTCGAATGTATTCGGAACGTATTCTAACGTATTCGAATGTATTCGGAACGTATTCTCACGTATTCGAATGTATTCGGAACGTATTCTAACGTATTCGAATGTAGTCGGAACGTATTCTAACGTATTCGAATGTAGTCGGAACGTATTCTAACGTATTCGAATGTAGTCGGAACGTATTCTAACGTATTCGAATGTATTCGGAACGTATTCTAACGTATTCGAATGTAGTCGGAACGTATTCTAACGTATTCGAATGTAGTCGGAACGTATTCTAACGTATTCAAATGTATTCGGAACGTAATCTAACGTATTCGAATATAGTCGGAACGTATTCTAACGTATTCGAATGTATTCGGAACGTATTCTAACGTATTCGAATGTATTCGGAACGTATTCTAACGTATTCGAATGTATTCGGAACGTATTCTAACGTATTCGAATGTATTCGGAACGTATTCTAACGTATTCGAATGTATTCGGAACGTATTCTCACGTATTCGAATGTATTCGGAACGTATTCTAACGTATTCGAATGTATTCGGAACGTATTCTAACGTATTCGAATGTAGTCGGAACGTATTCTAACGTATTCGAATGTATTCGGAACGTATTCTCACGTATTCGAATGTATTCGGAACGTATTCTAACGTATTCGAATGTATTCGGAACGTATTCTCACGTATTCGAATGTATTCGGAACGTATTCTAACGTATTCGAATGTAGTCGCAACGTATTCTAACGTATTCGAATGTAGTCGGAACGTATTCTAACGTATTCGAATGTAGTCGGAACGTATTCTAACGTATTCGAATGTATTCGGAACGTATTCTAACGTATTCGAATGTATTCGGAACGTATTCTAACGTATTCGAATGTATTCGGAACGTATTCTAACGTATTCGAATGTAGTCGGAACGTATTCTAACGTATTCGAATGTATTCGGAACGTATTCTAACGTATTCGAATGTATTCGGAACGTATTCTAACGTATTCGAATGTATTCGGAACGTAGTCTAACGTATTCGAATGTAGTCGGAACGTATTCTAACGTATTCGAATGTATTCGGAACGTATTCTAACGTATTCGAATGTAGTCGGAACGTATTCTAACGTATTCGAATGTAGTCGGAACGTATTCTAACGTATTCAAATGTATTCGGAACGTATTCTAACGTATTCGAATGTAGTCGGAACGTATTCTAACGTATTCGAATGTATTCGGAACGTATTCTAACGTATTCGAATGTATTCGGAACGTATTCTAACGTATTCGAATATATTCGGAACGTATTCTAACGTATTCGAATGTAGTCGGAACGTATTCTAACGTATTCGAATGTATTCGGAACGTATTCTCACGTATTCGAATGTATTCGGAACGTATTCTAACGTATTCGAATGTATTCGGAACGTATTCTCACGTATTCGAATGTATTCGGAACGTATTCTAACGTATTCGAATGTAGTCGCAACGTATTCTAACGTATTCGAATGTAGTCGGAACATATTCTAACGTATTCGAATGTAGTCGGAACGTATTCTAACGTATTCGAATGTATTCGGAACGTATTCTAACGTATTCGAATGTATTCGGAACGTATTCTAACGTATTCGAATGTATTCGGAACGTATTCTAACGTATTCGAATGTAGTCGGAACGTATTCTAACGTATTCGAATGTATTCGGAACGTATTCTAACGTATTCGAATGTATTCGGAACGTATTCTAACGTATTCGAATGTATTCGGAACGTATTCTAACGTATTCGAATGTATTCGGAACGTATTCTAACGTTTTCAAATGTATTCGGAACGTATTCTAACGTATTCGAATGTATTCGGAACGTATTCTAACGTTTTCAAATGTATTCGGAACGTATTCTAACGTATTCGAATGTATTCGGAACGTATTCTAACGTATTCGAATGTAGTCGGAACGTATTCTGACGTATTCGAATGTATTCGGAACGTATTCTAACGTATTCGAATGTATTCGGAACGTACTCTAACGTATTCGAATGTATTCGGAACGTATTCTAACGTATTCGAATGTAGTCGGAACGTATTCTAACGTATTCGAATGTATTCGGAACGTATTCTAACGTATTCGAATGTATTCGGAACGTATTCTAACGTATTCGAATGTATTCGGAACGTATTCTAACGTATTCGAATGTATTCGGAACGTATTCTAACGTATTCGAATGTATTCGGAACATATTCTAACGTATTCGAATGTATTCGGAACGTATTCTAACGTATTTGAATGCATTCGGAATGTTCTCTGACGTATTCTAATGTATTCTAATGTATTCTAACGTATTCTAATGTATCGAATACATTCGTATTCTTATACATACGTACGACTACATTCGAATACGTTAGACTACATTCGAATAGGTTAGAATACGTAATGTATTCTAACGTATTCGAATGTATTCGGAACGTATTCTATTCCGAATACATTCGAATATATTCGGAACGTATTCTAACGTATTCGAATGTATTCGGAACGTATTCTAACGTATTCGAATGTATTCGGAACGTATTCTAACGTATTCGAATGTATTCGGAACGTATTCTAACGTATTCAAATGTATTCGGAACGTATTCTAACGTATTCGAATGTATTCGGAACGTATTCTAACCTATTCGAATGTAGTCGGAACGTATTCTAACGTATTCGAATGTAGTCGGAACGTATTCTAACGTATTCTAACGTATTCGGAACGTATTCTAACGTATTCGAATGTATTCGGAACGTATTCTAACGTATTCGAATGTATTCGGAACGTATTCTAACGTATTCGAATGTATTCGGAACGTATTCTAACGTATTCGAATGTATTCGGAACATATTCTAACGTATTCGAATGTATTCGGAACATATTCTAATGTATTCGGAACGTATTCGGAACGTATTCTAACGTATTTGAATGCATTCGGAATGTTCTCTAACGTATTCTAATGTATTCTAATGTATTCTAACGTATCCGAATGTATTCGGAACGTATTCTAACATATCCGAATGTATTCGGAACGTATTCTAACGTATCCGAATGTATTCGGAACGTATTCTAACGTATTCGAATGCATTCGGAATGTTTTCTAACGTATTCTAATGTATTCTAATGTATTCTAACGTATCCGAATGTATTCGGAACGTATTCTAACGTATCCGAATGTATTCGGAACGTATTCTAACGTATCCGAATGTATTCGGAACGTATTCTAACGTATTCGAATGCATTCGGAATGTATTCTAACGTATTCGAATGTATTCGGAACGTATTCTAACGTATTTGAATGCATTCGGAACGTATTCTAACGTATTTGAATGCATTCGGAATGTTCTCTAACGTATTCGAATGTATTCGGAACGTATTCTAACGTATTCGAATGTAGTCGGAACGTATTCTGACGTATTCGAATGTATTCGGAACGTATTCTAACGTATTCGAATGTATTCGGAACGTACTCTAACGTATTCGAATGTATTCGGAACGTATTCTAACGTATTCGAATGTAGTCGGAACGTATTCTAACGTATTCGAATGTATTCGGAACGTATTCTAACTTATTCGAATGTATTCGGAACGTATTCTAACGTATTCGAATGTATTCGGAACGTATTCTAACTTATTCGAATGTATTCGGAACGTATTCTAACGTATTCGAATGTATTCGGAACGTATTCTAACGTATTCGAATGTATTCGGAACGTATTCTAACGTTTTCAAATGTATTCGGAACGTATTCTAACGTATTCGAATGTATTCGGAACGTATTCTAACGTTTTCAAATGTATTCGGAACGTATTCTAACGTATTCGAATGTATTCGGAACGTATTCTAACGTATTCGAATGTATTCGGAACGTATTCTAACGTATTCGAATGTAGTCGGAACGTATTCTAACGTATTCGAATGTATTAGAGTGTATTCTAACGTATTCGAATGTAGTCGGAACGTATTCTAACGTATTCGAATGTATTCGGAACGTATTCTAACGTTTTCAAATGTATTCGGAACGTATTCTAACGTATTCGAATGTATTCGGAACGTATTCTAACGTATTCGAATGTATTCGGAACGTATTCTAACGTATTCGAATGTAGTCGGAACGTATTCTAACGTATTCGAATGTATTAGAGTGTATTCTAACGTATTCGAATGTAGTCGGAACGTATTCGAATGTATTCGGAACGTATTCTAACCTATTCGAATGTAGTCGGAACGTATTCTAACGTATTCGAATGTAGTCGGAACGTATTCTAACGTATTCGAATGTATTCGGAACGTATTCTAACGTATTCGAATGTATTCGGAACGTATTCTAACGTATTCGAATGTATTCGGAACGTATTCTAACGTATTCGAATGTATTCGGAACGTATTCTAACGTATTCGAATGTATTCGGAACATATTCTAACGTATTCGAATGTATTCGGAACGTATTCTAACGTATTTGAATGCATTCGGAATGTTCTCTGACGTATTCTAATGTATTCTAATGTATTCTAACGTATTCTAATGTATTCTAATGTATTCTAACGTATTCGAATGTATTCGGAACGTATTCTATTCCGAATACATTCGAATATATTCGGAACGTATTCTAACGTATTCGAATGTATTCGGAACGTATTCTAACGTATTCGAATGTATTCGGAACGTATTCTAACGTATTCGAATGTATTCGGAACGTATTCTAACGTATTCAAATGTATTCGGAACGTATTCTAACGTATTCGAATGTATTCGGAACGTATTCTAACCTATTCGAATGTAGTCGGAACGTATTCTAACGTATTCGAATGTAGTCGGAACGTATTCTTACGTATTCGAATGTATTCGGAACGTATTCTAACGTATTCGAATGTATTCGGAACGTATTCTAACGTATTCGAATGTATTCGGAACGTATTCTAACGTATTCGAATGTATTCGGAACGTATTCTAACGTATTCGAATGTATTCGGAACATATTCTAACGTATTCGAATGTATTCGGAACATATTCTAATGTATTCGGAACGTATTCGGAACGTATTCTAACGTATTTGAATGCATTCGGAATGTTCTCTAACGTATTCTAATGTATTCTAATGTATTCTAACGTATCCGAATGTATTCGGAACGTATTCTAACGTATCCGAATGTATTCGGAACGTATTCTAACGTATCCGAATGTATTCGGAACGTATTCTAACGTATTCGAATGCATTCGGAATGTTTTCTAACGTATTCTAATGTATTCTAATGTATTCTAACGTATCCGAATGTATTCGGAACGTATTCTAACGTATCCGAATGTATTCGGAACGTATTCTAACGTATCCGAATGTATTCGGAACGTATTCTAACGTATTCGAATGCATTCGGAATGTATTCTAACGTATTCGAATGTATTCGGAACGTATTCTAACGTATTTGAATGCATTCGGAACGTATTCTAACGTATTTGAATGCATTCGGAATGTTCTCTAACGTATTCGAATGTATTCGGAACGTATTCTAACGTATTCGAATGTATTCGGAACGTATTCTAACGTATTCGAATGTAGTCGGAACGTATTCTAACGTATTCGAATGCATTCGGAATGTATTCTAACGTATTCGAATGTATTCGGAACGTATTCTAACGTATTTGAATGCATTCGGAACGTATTTAACGTATTTGAATGCATTCGGAATGTTCTCTAACGTATTCGTGTTATAGAGACTGGTTGTTTCTAAGTGCGCCCCAATGCGAATGATGACAGAAAGGTGTATGGAAAAGTGTATGACGGCTAAAAAGGCGATTTGCTCCCATTTTCTTGTCTCTTTTTGCTAGTTTCTTGCTAGTTTCGTGTTGACATTGTGTGTTCTCGAGTTTCTCTTTTGGAGTAATCGAGTGTATTCGAGTTGTTATAAGTTGGTTATACGTTGGTAATCGTGGACTCTTGTTTTCCCTCGGGAGACAGTAGTCAATTGTTTTGTTACTGTGTTAAGTTTCTCTTTTGAAGTAAATCTTGTTTGTTTCTTGTATTCGAGTTGGGTTTCGGTATCAGAGTGTTTGGTCACCAATATTATCTGTGCTAGTGTGTGTTGGGTTTCGAAGGAGAGAACGGGGACGTGGATCGTTCCCGAGATAGTCCGTATTCATAGTGCGGGTGCTTATATTGCCTACGTTTCTATAAAATCACAGAAACCGTAATATAAACCCTCACACTATGAATCGGCAAGTTGAACATGGGGGCCGAACCGGTTTTATGAGACCCACACAAGCTAGTACAGGGAGAGGTGCGCAGAGAAACGAGAGAACTATAAGTGAATCAGTCGTTACAGATAATACGGACGGTATGGGTGATCGTGGCGGAGAAGATGTGCAGCGGTTGGCAGGACAGGTGCAAGGTTTGGGACAGGGAGGAGACCAAGATCAAGACCAGGAACGGATGGAGCAGGTTGGTAGAAATGAGAGAGTGGAAAGAGCATTAATTGAAGTGGGAGATACGTGTTTTGAGCTGCTGCAGAGAACCAAATTATCGGAAGGGAATAGAGAAATGATATATGAGGGTGTTAAGGCGCAAGTAGATAAGGCAATGGAGAAAGTGAAAGAGTGTATAGAAGAAGGACCGACAGATGCGGTAGCGACTATAATGCAAGAAGTGAGGGTAGATGCCAATGAGGCGAGTGCAGTGAGACAGTTTGTTGACACGGCACAGAATATGAAAATAATTGTTAACAATTTGTGCACGGCGTTTCAGTGTGAAAGTGAGAGAATATGCGAAGTAGTAGGGAAATGCGCGAAGGAAAGAGATTACTATCATAAGGCAGCGTTTGAGTGGGAGAATAAGGCTAGGACCAACGGAGAGGAGTTAATACATATGAGAAAGGAAGAGGGGAGTAGACAAATGGATGAGAAACAAGCTCGAGCGGAAATCACATCTTTACTTAGTGAGATTATGGAATTGAAAGACACGTTAGCGTCCGGGGCGAGAGAGAATGAGAGAAAAAGAAGGGAAGCAGAAGAAAGAGAAGGAGAGATGAGGAGAATGCGTAATGAATTACTGAAATTTCAGGAAATGGACGTTGATGGAGTGAGACGACCGGGCCAAGGAGAAGGAAGAGTCCATGCAGGTATGGTTGATGGGAGAGCAGATGGTGAAACAATGGTGGAAGGTAGCGTAATAGATGAACAGCAGTTCCATGATGATAATGGCCACATGTTTCAGGGGCAAGAATGGCAACGGAAGGAGCAGAGGAGGGACTGTGCGGATTCGTGGAGACCGTCGTGGCAAGGAGATCACCAACTTGGAGGTGAGTACGGAGAGAGAGTAGGAAGGGAGAGTGAGAAGAGAGAGACGGAAAACAACATGCGCGAAATAAGAAGGGACAGAGAACAACATACACATGCAGGAAGGCAGGCAACAGATGAAATACAACAGGAAGTTCCAGTGGGGCGAGTAATGTTACAAATGTTCAAAACTCAAAATTTGTGGGAGGTTCCTAAGTATTCGGGAAAAGAGGATTTGGGAAGAGTAGTGGAGCTTATTGAGTATAAGTATGGAGAGTTGTATAGTGACGAAGATCGGAAAAGGATATTGATTCTCTGCTTAACGGGATACGCTAGGTCATTATACGATACCAAGGCAAAGGAACTGGAGCATGGGAGTTTCAATGACGTAGTGAAGGTTCTGAGAAACATCAAGAAGGGTCCCGGAGAAAGAATGAATGCGGTTA
>OZ038438.1:10551599-10578324 GCA_964036275.1 Litoditis marina | reverse complement strand
ACTTATTCTAACGTATTCGAATGTATTCGGAACGTATTCTAACGTATTCGAATGTAGTCGGAACGTATTCTAACGTATTCGAATGTAGTCGGAACGTATTCTAACGTATTCGAATGTATTCGGAACGTATTCTAACGTATTCGAATGTATTCGGAACGTATTCTAACGTATTCGAATGTATTCGGAACGCATTCTAACGTATTCGAATGTAGTCGGAACGTATTCTAACGTATTCGAATGTATTCGGAACGTATTCTCACGTATTCGAATGTATTCGGAACGTATTCTAACGTATTCGAATGTATTCGGAACGTATTCTAACGTATTCGAATGTAGTCGGAACGTATTCTAACGTATTCGAATGTAGTCGGAACGTATTCTAACGTATTCGAATGTAGTCGGAACGTATTCTAACGTATTCGAATGTATTCGGAACGTATTCTAACGTATTCGAATGTATTCGGAACGTATTCTAACGTATTCGAATGTATTCGGAACGTATTCTAACGTATTCGAATGTAGTCGGAACGTATTCTAACGTATTCGAATGTATTCGGAACGTATTCTCACGTATTCGAATGTATTCGGAACGTATTCTAACGTATTCGAATGTAGTCGGAACGTATTCTAACGTATTCGAACGTAGTCGGAACGTATTCTAACGTATTCGAATGTATTCGGAACGTATTCTAACGTATTCGAATGTATTCGGAACGTATTCTAACGTATTCGAATGTATTCGGAACGTATTCTAACGTATTCGAATGTAGTCGGAACGTATTCTAACGTATTCGAATGTATTCGGAACGTATTCTCACGTATTCGAATGTATTCGGAACGTATTCTAACGTATTCGAATGTATTCGGAACGTATTCTCACGTATTCGAATGTATTCGGAACGTATTCTAACGTATTCGAATGTAGTCGGAACGTATTCTAACGTATTCGAATGTAGTCGGAACGTATTCTAACGTATTCGAATGTAGTCGGAACGTATTCTAACGTATTCGAATGTATTCGGAACGTATTCTAACGTATTCGAATGTATTCGGAACGTATTCTAACGTATTCGAATGTATTCGGAACGTATTCTAACGTATTCGAATGTAGTCGGAACGTATTCTAACGTATTCGAATGTATTCGGAACGTATTCTAACGTATTCGAATGTATTCGGAACGTATTCTAACGTATTCGAATGTATTCGGAACGTAGTCTAACGTATTCGAATGTAGTCGGAACGTATTCTAACGTATTCGAATGTATTCGGAACGTATTCTAACGTATTCGAATGTAGTCGGAACGTATTCTAACGTATTCGAATGTAGTCGAAACGTATTCTAACGTATTCGAATGTAGTCGGAACGTATTCTAACGTATTCGAATGTATTCGGAACGTATTCTAACGTATTCGAATGTATTCGGAACGTATTCTAACGTATTCTAATGTATTCGGAACGTATTCTAACGTATTCGAATGTAGTCGGAACGTATTCTAACGTATTCGAATGTATTCGGAACGTATTCTCACGTATTCGAATGTATTCGGAACGTATTCTAACGTATTCGAATGTATTCGGAACGTATTCTAACGTATTCGAATGTATTCGGAATGTATTAACGTATTCGAATGTAGTCGGAACGTATTCTAACGTATTCGAATGTATTCGGAACGTATTCTAACGTATTCGAATGTATTCGGAATGTATTTAACGTATTCGAATGTAGTCGGAACGTATTCTAACGTATTCGAATGTATTCGGAACGTATTCTAACGTATTCGAATGAATTCGGAACGTATTCTAACGTATGCGCATGTATTCGGAACGTATTCTAACGTATTCGAATGTATTCGGAACGTATTCTAACGTATTCGAATGAATTCGGAACGTATTCTAACGTATTCGAATGTATTCGGAACGTATTCTAACGTATTCGAATGTATTCGGAACGTATTCTAACCAATTCGAATGTATTCGGAACGTATTCTAACGTATTCAAATGTATTCGGAACGTATTCTAACGTATTCGAATGTATTCGAAACGTATTCTAACGTATGCGCATGTATTCGGAACGTATTCTAACGTATTCGAATGTATTCGGAACGTATTCTAACGTATTCGAATGTATTCGGAACGTATTCTAACGTATTCGAATGTATTCGGAACGTATTCTAACGTATTCGAATGTATTCGGAACGTATTCTAACGTATTCGAATGTATTCGGAACGTATTCTAACGTATTCGAATGTAGTCGGAACGTATTCTCACGTATTCGAATGTATTCGGAACGTATTCTAACGTATTCGAATGTATTCGGAACGTATTCTAACGTATTCGAATGTAGTCGGAACGTATTCTAACGTATTCGAATGTAGTCGGAACGTATTCTAACGTATTCGAATGTAGTCGGAACGTATTCTAACGTATTCGAATGTAGTCGGAACGTATTCTAACGTATTCAAATGTATTCGGAACGTATTCTAACGTATTCGAATGTAGTCGGAACGTATTCTAACGTATTCGAATGTATTCGGAACGTATTCTAACGTATTCGAATGTAGTCGGAACGTATTCTAACGTATTCGAATGTATTCGGAACGTATTCTAACGTATTCGAATGTATTCGGAACGTATTCTAACGTATTCGAATGTATTCGGAACGTATTCTCACGTATTCGAATGTATTCGGAACGTATTCTAACTTATTCGAATGTAGTCGGAACGTATTCTAACGTATTCAAATGTATTCGGAACGTATTCTAACGTATTCGAATGTATTCGAAACGTATTCTAACGTATGCGCATGTATTCGGAACGTATTCTAACGTATTCGAATGTATTCGGAACGTATTCTAACGTATTCGAATGTATTCGGAACGTATTCTAACGTATTCGAATGTATTCGGAACGTATTCTAACGTATTCGAATGTATTCGGAACGTATTCTAACGTATTCGAATGTATTCGGAACGTATTCTAACGTATTCGAATGTATTCGGAACGTATTCTAACGTATTCGAATGTAGTCGGAACGTATTCTCACGTATTCGAATGTATTCGGAACGTATTCTAACGTATTCGAATGTATTCGGAACGTATTCTAACGTATTCGAATGTAGTCGGAACGTATTCTAACGTATTCGAATGTAGTCGGAACGTATTCTAACGTATTCGAATGTAGTCGGAACGTATTCTAACGTATTCGAATGTAATCGGAACGTATTCTAACGTATTCAAATGTATTCGGAACGTATTCTAACGTATTCGAATGTAGTCGGAACGTATTCTAACGTATTCGAATGTATTCGGAACGTATTCTAACGTATTCGAATGTAGTCGGAACGTATTCTAACGTATTCGAATGTATTCGGAACGTATTCTAACGTATTCGAATGTATTCGGAACGTATTCTAACGTATTCGAATGTATTCGGAACGTATTCTCACGTATTCGAATGTATTCGGAACGTATTCTAACTTATTCGAATGTAGTCGGAACGTATTCGAATGTAGTCGGAACGTATTCTAACGTATTCGAATGTATTCGGAACGTATTCTCACGTATTCGAATGTAGTCGGAACGTATTCTAACGTATTCGAATGTATTCGGAACGTATTCTAACGTATTCGAATGTATTTGGAACGTATTCTAACGTATTCGAATGTATTCGGAACGTATTCTAACGTATTCGAATGTATTCGGAACGTATTCTAACGTATTCGAATGTATTCGGAACGTATTCTCACGTATTCGAATGTATTCGGAACGTATTCTAACGTATTCGAATGTATTCGGAACGTATTCTAACGTATTCGAATGTAGTCGGAACGTATTCTAACGTATTCGAATGTAGTCGGAACGTATTCTAACGTATTCAAATGTATTCGGAACGTATTCTAACGTATTCGAATGTATTCGGAACGTATTCTAACGTATTCGAATGTATTCGGAACGTATTCTAACGTATTCGAATGTAGTCGGAACGTATTCTAACGTATTCAAATGTATTCGGAACGTATTCTAACGTATTCGAATGTAGTCGGAACGTATTCTAACGTATTCGAATGTATTCGGAACGTATTCTAACGTATTCGAATGTATTCGGAACGTATTCTAACGTATTCGAATGTATTCGGAACGTATTCTAACGTATTCGAATGTATTCGGAACGTATTCTAACGTATTCGAATGTATTCGGAACGTATTCTAACGTATTCGAATGTATTCGGAACGTATTCTAACGTATTCGAATGTATTCGGAACGTATTCTAACGTATTCGAATGTATTCGGAACGTATTCTCACGTATTCGAATGTATTCGGAACGTATTCTAACTTATTCGAATGTAGTCGGAACGTAATCTAACGTATTCAAATGTATTCGGAACGTATTCTAACGTATTCGAATGTATTCGAAACGTATTCTAACGTATGCGCATGTATTCGGAACGTATTCTAACGTATTCGAATGTATTCGGAACGTATTCTAACGTATTCGAATGTATTCGGAACGTATTCTAACGTATTCGAATGTATTCGGAACGTATTCTAACGTATTCGAATGTATTCGGAACGTATTCTAACGTATTCGAATGTATTCGGAACGTATTCTAACGTATTCGAATGTATTCGGAACGTATTCTAACGTATTCGAATGTAGTCGGAACGTATTCTCACGTATTCGAATGTATTCGGAACGTATTCTAACGTATTCGAATGTATTCGGAACGTATTCTAACGTATTCGAATGTAGTCGGAACGTATTCTAACGTATTCGAATGTAGTCGGAACGTATTCTAACGTATTCGAATGTAGTCGGAACGTATTCTAACGTATTCGAATGTAGTCGGAACGTATTCTAACGTATTCAAATGTATTCGGAACGTATTCTAACGTATTCGAATGTAGTCGGAACGTATTCTAACGTATTCGAATGTATTCGGAACGTATTCTAACGTATTCGAATGTAGTCGGAACGTATTCTAACGTATTCGAATGTATTCGGAACGTATTCTAACGTATTCGAATGTATTCGGAACGTATTCTAACGTATTCGAATGTATTCGGAACGTATTCTCACGTATTCGAATGTATTCGGAACGTATTCTAACTTATTCGAATGTAGTCGGAACGTATTCGAATGTAGTCGGAACGTATTCTAACGTATTCGAATGTATTCGGAACGTATTCTCACGTATTCGAATGTAGTCGGAACGTATTCTAACGTATTCGAATGTATTCGGAACGTATTCTAACGTATTCGAATGTATTTGGAACGTATTCTAACGTATTCGAATGTATTCGGAACGTATTCTAACGTATTCGAATGTATTCGGAACGTATTCTAACGTATTCGAATGTATTCGGAACGTATTCTCACGTATTCGAATGTATTCGGAACGTATTCTAACGTATTCGAATGTATTCGGAACGTATTCTAACGTATTCGAATATAGTCGGAACGTATTCTAACGTATTCGAATGTAGTCGGAACGTATTCTAACGTATTCAAATGTATTCGGAACGTATTCTAACGTATTCGAATGTATTCGGAACGTATTCTAACGTATTCGAATGTATTCGGAACGTATTCTAACGTATTCGAATGTAGTCGGAACGTATTCTAACGTATTCAAATGTATTCGGAACGTATTCTAACGTATTCGAATGTAGTCGGAACGTATTCTAACGTATTCGAATGTATTCGGAACGTATTCTAACGTATTCGAATGTATTCGGAACGTATTCTAACCAATTCGAATGTATTCGGAACGTATTCTAACGTATTCAAATGTATTCGGAACGTATTCTAACGTATTCGAATGTATTCGGAACGTATTCTAACGTATTCGAATGTATTCGGAACGTATTCTAACGTATTCGAATGTATTCGGAACGTATTCTAACGTATTCGAATGTATTCGGAACGTATTCTAACGTATTCGAATGTATTCGGAACGTATTCTAACGTATTCGAATGTATTCGGAACGTATTCTCACGTATTCGAATGTATTCGGAACGTATTCTAACGTATTCGAATGTATTCGGAACGTATTCTAACGTATTCGAATGTATTCGGAACGTATTCTAACGTATTCGAATGTATTCGGAACGTATTCTAACGTATTCGAATGTATTCGGAACGTATTCTAACGAATTCGAATGTATTCGGAACGTATTCTAACGTATTTGAATGTATTCGGAACGTATTCTAACGAATTCGAATGTATTCGGAACGTATTCTAACGTATTTGAATGTATTCGGAACGTATTCTAATGTATTCAAATGTATTCGGAACGTATTCTAACGTATTCGAATGTATTCGGAACGTATTCTAACGTATTCGAATGTATTCGGAACGTATTCTAACGTATTCGAATGTATTCGGAACGTATTCTAACGTATTCGAATGTATTCGGAACGTATTCTAACGTATTCGAATGTATTCGGAACGTATTCTCACGTATTCGAATGTATTTGGAACGTATTCTAACGTATTCGAATGTATTCGGAACGTATTCTAACGTATTCGAATGTATTCGGAACGTATTCTAACGTATTCGAATGTATTCGGAACGTATTCTCACGTATTCGAATGTATTCGGAACGTATTCTAACGTATTCGAATGTATTCGGAACGTATTCTAACGTATTCGAATATAGTCGGAACGTATTCTAACGTATTCGAATGTAGTCGGAACGTATTCTAACGTATTCAAATGTATTCGGAACGTATTCTAACGTATTCGAATGTATTCGGAACGTATTCTAACGTATTCGAATGTATTCGGAACGTATTCTAACGTATTCGAATGTAGTCGGAACGTATTCTAACGTATTCGAATGTATTCGGAACGTATTCTAACGTATTCGAATGTATTCGGAACGTATTCTAACGTATTCGAATGTAGTCGGAACGTATTCTAACGTATTCGAATGTAGTCGGAACGTATTCTAACGTATTCAAATGTATTCGGAACGTATTCTAATGTATTCAAATGTATTCGGAACGTATTCTAATGTATTCAAATGTATTCGGAACGTATTCTAACGTATTCGAATGTATTCGGAACGTATTCTAACGTATTCGAATGTATTCGGAACGTATTCTAACGTATTCGAATGTATTCGGAACGTATTCTAACGTATTCGAATGTATTCGGAACGTATTCTAACGTATTCGAATGTATTCGGAACGTATTCTCACGTATTCGAATGTATTCGGAACGTATTCTAACGTATTCGAATGTATTCGGAACGTATTCTAACGTATTCGAATGTATTCGGAACGTATTCTAACGTATTCGAATGTATTCGGAACGTATTCTAACGTATTCGAATGTATTCGGAACGTATTCTAACGAATTCGAATGTATTCGGAACGTATTCTAACGTATTTGAATGTATTCGGAACGTATTCTAACGAATTCGAATGTATTCGGAACGTATTCTAACGTATTTGAATGTATTCGGAACGTATTCTAATGTATTCGGAACGTATTCTAACGTATTCGAATGTATTCGGAACGTATTCTAACGTATTCGAATGTATTCGGAACGTATTCTAACGTATTCGAATGTATTCGGAACGTATTCTAACGTATTCGAATGTATTCGGAACGTATTCTAACGAATTCGAATGTATTCGGAACGTATTCTAACGTATTTGAATGTATTCGGAACGTATTCTAACGTATTCGAATGTATTCGGAACGTATTCGAATGTATTCGGAACGTATTCTAACGTATTCGAATGTATTCGGAACGTATTCTAACGTATTCGAATGTATTTGGAACGTATTCTAACGTATTCGAATGTATTCAGAACGTATTCTAACGTATTCGAATGTATTCGGAACGTATTCTAACGTATTCGAATGTATTCGGAACGTATTCGAATGTATTCGGAACGTATTCTAACGTATTCGAATGTATTCGGAACGTATTCTAACGTATTCGAATGTATTCGGAACGTATTCTAACGTATTCGAATGTATTCGGAACGTATTCTAACGTATTCGAATGTATTCAGAACGTATTCTAACGTATTCGAATGTATTCGGAACGTATTCTAACGTATTCGAATGTATTCGGAATGTATTTAACGTATTCGAATGTATTCGGAACGTATTCTAACGTATTCGAATGAATTCGGAACGTATTCTAACGTATGCGCATGTATTCGGAACGTATTCTAACGTATTCGAATGTATTCGGAACGTATTCTAACGTATTCGAATGAATTCGGAACGTATTCTAACGTATTCGAATGTATTCGGAACGTATTCTAACGTATTCGAATGTATTCGGAACGTATTCTAACGTATTCGAATGTATTCGGAACGTATTCTAACGTATTCGAATGTATTCGGAACGTATTCTAACCAATTCGAATGTATTCGGAACGTATTCTAACGTATTCAAATGTATTCGGAACGTATTCTAACGTATTCGAATGTATTCGGAACGTATTCTAACGTATTCGAATGTATTCGGAACGTATTCTCACGTATTCGAATGTATTCGGAACGTATTCTAACGTATTCGAATGTATTCGGAACGTATTCTAACGTATTCGAATGTATTCGGAACGTATTCTAACGTATTCGAATGTATTCGGAACGTATTCTAACGAATTCGAATGTATTCGGAACGTATTCTAACGTATTTGAATGTATTCGGAACGTATTCTAACGAATTCGAATGTATTCGGAACGTATTCTAACGTATTTGAATGTATTCGGAACGTATTCTAATGTATTCGGAACGTATTCTAACGTATTCGAATGTATTCGGAACGTATTCTAACGTATTCGAATGTATTCGGAACGTATTCTAACGTATTCGAATGTATTCGGAACGTATTCTAACGTATTCGAATGTATTCGGAACGTATTCTAACGAATTCGAATGTATTCGGAACGTATTCTAACGTATTTGAATGTATTCGGAACGTATTCTAACGTATTCGAATGTATTCGGAACGTATTCGAATGTATTCGGAACGTATTCTAACGTATTCGAATGTATTCGGAACGTATTCTAACGTATTCGAATGTATTTGGAACGTATTCTAACGTATTCGAATGTATTCGGAACGTATTCTAACGTATTCGAATGTATTCGGAACGTATTCTAACGTATTCGAATGTATTCGGAACGTATTCGAATGTATTCGGAACGTATTCTAACGTATTCGAATGTATTCGGAACGTATTCTAACGTATTCGAATGTATTCGGAACGTATTCTAACGTATTCGAATGTATTTGGAACGTATTCTAACGTATTCGAATGTATTCGGAACGTATTCTAACGTATTCGAATGTATTCGGAACGTATTCTAACGTATTCGAATGTATTCAGAACGTATTCTAACGTATTCGAATGTATTCGGAACGTATTCTAACGTATTCGAATGTATTCGGAATGTATTTAACGTATTCGAATGTATTCGGAACGTATTCTAACGTATTCGAATGAATTCGGAACGTATTCTAACGTATGCGCATGTATTCGGAACGTATTCTAACGTATTCGAATGTATTCGGAACGTATTCTAACGTATTCGAATGAATTCGGAACGTATTCTAACGTATTCGAATGTATTCGGAACGTATTCTAACGTATTCGAATGTATTCGGAACGTATTCTAACCAATTCGAATGTATTCGGAACGTATTCTAACGTATTCAAATGTATTCGGAACGTATTCTAACGTATTCGAATGTATTCGGAACGTATTCTAACGTATTCGAATGTATTCGGAACGTATTCTAACGTATTCGAATGTATTCAGAACGTATTCTAACGTATTCGAATGTATTCAGAACGTATTCTAACGTATTCGAATGTATTCGGAATGTATTTAACGTATTCGAATGTATTCGGAACGTATTCTAACGTATTCGAATGAATTCGGAACGTATTCTAACGTATGCGCATGTATTCGGAACGTATTCTAACGTATTCGAATGTATTCGGAACGTATTCTAACGTATTCGAATGAATTCGGAACGTATTCTAACGTATTCGAATGTATTCGGAACGTGTTCTAACGTATTCGAATGTATTCGGAACGTATTCTAACGTATTCGAATGTATTCGGAACGTATTCTAACGTATTCGAATGTATTCGGAACGTATTCTAACGTATTCGAATGTATTCGGAACGTATTCGAATGTATTCGGAACGTATTCTAACGTATTCGAATGTATTCGGAACGTATTCTAACGTATTCGAATGTATTCGGAACGTATTCTAACGTATTCGAATGTATTTGGAACGTATTCTAACGTATTCGAATGTATTCGGAACGTATTCTAACGTATTCGAATGTATTCGGAACGTATTCTAACGTATTCGAATGTATTCAGAACGTATTCTAACGTATTCGAATGTATTCGGAACGTATTCTAACGTATTCGAATGTATTCGGAATGTATTTAACGTATTCGAATGTATTCGGAACGTATTCTAACGTATTCGAATGAATTCGGAACGTATTCTAACGTATGCGCATGTATTCGGAACGTATTCTAACGTATTCGAATGTATTCGGAACGTATTCTAACGTATTCGAATGAATTCGGAACGTATTCTAACGTATTCGAATGTATTCGGAACGTATTCTAACGTATTCGAATGTATTCGGAACGTATTCTAACCAATTCGAATGTATTCGGAACGTATTCTAACGTATTCGAATGTATTCGGAATGTATTTAACGTGTTCGAATGTAGTCGGAACGTATTCTAACGTATTCGAATGTATTCGGAACGTATTCTAACGTATTCGAATGAATTCGGAACGTATTCTAACGTATGCGCATGTATTCGGAACGTATTCTAACGTATTCGAACGTATTCGGAACGTATTCTAACGTATTCGAATGTGTTCGGAACGTATTCTAACGTATTCGAATGTATTCGGAACGTATTCTAACGTATTCGAATGTATTCGGAACGTATTCTAACGTATTCGAATGTATTCGGAACGTATTCTAACGTATTCGAATGTATTCGGAACGTATTCTAACGTACTCGAATGTATTCGGAACGTATTCTAACGTATTCGAATGTGCTCGGAACGTATTCTAACGTATTCGAATGTATTCGGAACGTATTCTAACGTATTCGAATGTATTCGGAACGTATTCTAACGTATTCGAATGTATTCGGAACGTATTCTAACGTATTCGAATGTATTCGGAACGTATTCTAACGTATTCGAATGTATTCGGAACGTATTCTAACGTATTCGAATGTATTCGGAACGTATTCTCACGTATTCGAATGTATTCGGAACGTATTCTAACGTATTCGAATGTATTCGGAACGTATTCTAACGTATTCGAATGTAGTCGGAACGTATTCGAATGTATTCGGAACGTATTCTAACGTATTCGAATGTATTCGGAACGTATTCTAACGTATTCGAATGTATTCGGAACGTATTCTAACGTATTCGAATGTTGTCGGAACGTATTCTAACGTATTCGAATGTATTCGGAACGTATTCTAACGTATGCGAATGTATTCGGAACGTATTCTAACGTATTCGAATGTATTCGGAACGTATTCTAACGTATGCGCATGTATTCGGAACATATTCTAACGTATTCGAATGTATTCGGAACGTATTCTAACGTATTCGAATGTATTCGGAACGTATTCTAACGTATTCGAATGTATTCAGAACGTATTCTAACGTATTCGAATGTATTCGGAACGTATTCTAACGTATTCGAATGTATTCGGAATGTATTTAACGTATTCGAATGTAGTCGGAACGTATTCTAACGTATTCGAATGTATTCGGAATGTATTTAACGTATTCGAATGTAGTCGGAACGTATTCTAACGTATTCGAATGTAGTCGGAACGTATTCTAACGTATTCGAATGTATTCGGAACGTATTCTAACGTATTCGAATGAATTCGGAACGTATTCTAACGTATGCGCATGTATTCGGAACGTATTCTAACGTATTCGAATGTATTCGGAACGTATTCTAACGTATTCGAATGAATTCGGAACGTATTCTAACGTATTCGAATGTATTCGGAACGTATTCTAACGTATTCGAATGTATTCGGAACGTATTCTAACCAATTCGAATGTATTCGGAACGTATTCTAACGTATTCAAATGTATTCGGAACGTATTCTAACGTATTCGAATGTATTCGAAACGTATTCTAACGTATGCGCATGTATTCGGAACGTATTCTAACGTATTCGAATGTATTCGGAACGTATTCTAACGTATTCGAATGAATTCGGAACGTATTCTAACGTATTCGAATGTATTCGGAACGTATTCTAACGTATTCGAATGTATTCGGAACGTATTCTAACGTATTCGAATGTATTCGGAACGTATTCTAACGTATTCGAATGTATTCGGAACGTATTCTAACGTATTCGAATGTATTCGGAACGTATTCTAACGTATTCGAATGTATTCGGAACGTATTCTAACGTATTCGAATGTAGTCGGAACGTATTCTAACGTATTCGAATGTAGTCGGAACGTATTCTAACGTATTCGAATGTATTCGGAGTGTATTCTAACGTATTCGAATGTAGTCGGAACGTATTCGAATGTATTCGGAACGTATTCTAACGTATTCGAATGTATTCGGAACGTATTCTAACGTATTCGAATGTATTCGGAACGTATTCTAACGTATTCGAATGTATTCGGAACGTATTCTAACGTATTCGAATGTATTCGGAACGTATTCTAACGTATTCGAATGTATTCGGAACGTATTCTAACGTATGCGCATGTATTCGGAACGTATTCTAACGTATTCGAATGTATTCGGAACGTATTCTAACGTATTCGAATGAATTCGGAACGTATTCTAACGTATTCGAATGTATTCGGAACGTATTCTAACGTATTCGAATGTATTCGGAACGTATTCTAACCAATTCGAATGTATTCGGAACGTATTCTAACGTATTCAAATGTATTCGGAACGTATTCTAACGTATTCGAATGTATTCGAAACGTATTCTAACGTATGCGCATGTATTCGGAACGTATTCTAACGTATTCGAATGTATTCGGAACGTATTCTAACGTATTCGAATGAATTCGGAACGTATTCTAACGTATTCGAATGTATTCGGAACGTATTCTAACGTATTCGAATGTATTCGGAACGTATTCTAACGTATTCGAATGTATTCGGAACGTATTCTAACGTATTCGAATGTATTCGGAACGTATTCTAACGTATTCGAATGTATTCGGAACGTATTCTAACGTATTCGAATGTATTCGGAACGTATTCTAACGTATTCGAATGTAGTCGGAACGTATTCTAACGTATTCGAATGTAGTCGGAACGTATTCTAACGTATTCGAATGTATTCGGAGTGTATTCTAACGTATTCGAATGTAGTCGGAACGTATTCGAATGTATTCGGAACGTATTCTAACGTATTCGAATGTATTCGGAACGTATTCTAACGTATTCGAATGTATTCGGAACGTATTCTAACGTATTCGAATGTATTCGGAACGTATTCTAACGTATTCGAATGTATTCGGAACGTATTCTAACGTATTCGAATGTAGTCGGAACGTATTCTAACGTATTCGAATGTATTAGAGTGTATTCTAACGTATTCGAATGTAGTCGGAACGTATTCGAATGTATTCGGAACGTATTCTAACGTATTCGTATGCATTCGGAATGTATTCTAACGTATTCGAATGCATTCGGAATGTATTTTAACGTATTCGAATGCATTCGGAATGTATTCTAACGTGTGCGAATGTATTCGGAACGTATTCTAACGTATTCGAATGTATTCGTAACGTATTCTAACGTATTCAAATGTATTCGGAACGTATTCTAACGTATTCGTATGCATTCGGAATGTATTCTAACGTATTCGAATGTATTTGGAACGTATTCTAACGTATCCGAATGTATTCGGAACGTATTCTAACGTATTCGAATGTATTAGAGTGTATTCTAACGTATTCGAATGTATTCGGAGTGTATTCGAATGTAGTCGGAACGTATTCTAACGTATTCGAATGTATTAGAGTGTATTCTAACGTATTCGAATGTAGTCGGAACGTATTCGAATGTATTCGGAACGTATTCGAATGTATTCGGAACGTATTCTAACGTATTCGTATGCATTCGGAATGTATTCTAACGTATTCGAATGCATTCGGAATGTATTCTAACGTATTCGTATGCATTCGGAATGTATTCTAACGTATTCGAATGCATTCGGAATGTATTCTAACGTATTCGAATGCATTCGGAATGTATTCTAACGTGTGCGAATGTATTCTGAACGTATTCTAACGTATTCGAATGTATTCGGAATGTATTCTAACGTATTCGAATGTATTCGGAACGTATTCTAACGTATTCGAATGCATTCGGAATGTATTCTAACGTGTGCGAATGTATTCGGAACGTATTCTAACGTATTCGAATGCATTCGGAATGTATTCTAACGTGTGCGAATGTATTCGGAACGTATTCTAACGTATTCGAATGTATTCGTAACGTATTTTAACGTATTCAAATGTCTTCGGAAAGTATTCTAACGTATTCGAATGTATTCGGAACGTATTCTAACGTATTCGAATGCATTCGGAGTGTATTCTAACGTATTCGAATGTCTTCGGAAAGTATTCTAACGTATTCGAATGTATTCGGAACGTATTCTAACGTATTCGAATGCATTCGGAGTGTATTCTAACGTATTCGAATGTATTCGGAACGTATTCTAACGTATTTGAATGCATTCGGAATGTTCTCTAACGTGTGCGAATGTATTCGGAACGTATTCTAACGTATTCGAATGTATTCGTAACGTATTCTAACGTATTCGAATGTATTCGGAACGTATTCTAACGTATTCGAATGTATTCGGAACGTATTCTAACGTATTCGAATGTAGTCGGAACGTATTCTAACGTATTCGAATGTAGTCGGAACGTATTCTAACGTATTCGAATGTATTCGGAGTGTATTCTAACGTATTCGAATGTAGTCGGAACGTATTCGAATGTATTCGGAACGTATTCTAACGTATTCGAATGTATTCGGAACGTATTCTAACGTATTCGAATGTATTCGGAACGTATTCTAACGTATTCGAATGTATTCGGAACGTATTCTAACGTATTCGAATGTATTCGGAACGTATTCTAACGTATTCGAATGTATTAGAGTGTATTCTAACGTATTCGAATGTAGTCGGAACGTATTCGAATGTATTCGGAACGTATTCTAACGTATTCGAATGTATTCGTAACGTATTCTAACGTATTCAAATGTATTCGGAACGTATTCTAACGTATTCGTATGCATTCGGAATGTATTCTAACGTATTCGAATGTATTTGGAACGTATTCTAACGTATCCGAATGTATTCGGAATGTATTCTAACGTATTCGAATGTATTAGAGTGTATTCTAACGTATTCGAATGTATTCGGAGTGTATTCGAATGTAGTCGGAACGTATTCTAACGTATTCGAATGTATTAGAGTGTATTCTAACGTATTCGAATGTAGTCGGAACGTATTCGAATGTATTCGGAACGTATTCGAATGTATTCGGAACGTATTCTAACGTATTCGTATGCATTCGGAATGTATTCTAACGTATTCGAATGCATTCGGAATGTATTCTAACGTATTCGTATGCATTCGGAATGTATTCTAACGTATTCGAATGCATTCGGAATGTATTCTAACGTATTCGAATGCATTCGGAATGTATTCTAACGTGTGCGAATGTATTCTGAACGTATTCTAACGTATTCGAATGTATTCGGAATGTATTCTAACGTATTCGAATGTATTCGGAACGTATTCTAACGTATTCGAATGCATTCGGAATGTATTCTAACGTGTGCGAATGTATTCGGAACGTATTCTAACGTATTCGAATGCATTCGGAATGTATTCTAACGTGTGCGAATGTATTCGGAACGTATTCTAACGTATTCGAATGTATTCGTAACGTATTCTAACGTATTCAAATGTCTTCGGAAAGTATTCTAACGTATTCGAATGTATTCGGAACGTATTCTAACGTATTCAAATGCATTCGGAGTGTATTCTAACGTATTCGAATGTCTTCGGAAAGTATTCTAACGTATTCGAATGTATTCGGAACGTATTCTAACGTATTCGAATGCATTCGGAGTGTATTCTAACGTATTCGAATGTATTCGGAACGTATTCTAACGTATTTGAATGCATTCGGAATGTTCTCTAACGTGTGCGAATGTATTCGGAACGTATTCTAACGTATTCGAATGTATTCGTAACGTATTCTAACGTATTCAAATGTATTCGGAACGTATTCTAACGTATTCGAATGCATTCGGAATGTATTCTAACGTGTGCGAATGTATTCGGAACGTATTCTAACGTATTCGAATGTATTCGTAACGTATTCTAACGTATTCAAATGTCTTCGGAAAGTATTCTAACGTATTCGAATGTATTCGGAACGTATTCTAACGTATTCAAATGCATTCGGAGTGTATTCTAACGTATCCGAATGTATTCGGAACGTATTCTAACGTATTTGAATGCATTCGGAATGTTTTCTAACGTATTCGAATGTATTCGGAACGTATTCTAACGTATTCGAATGTATTCGGAATGTATTCTAACGTATTCGAATGTATTCGGAATATATTCTAACGTATTCGAATGCATTCGGAATGTATTCTAACGTATTCGAATGTATTCGGAACGTATTCTAACGTATTCGAATGTATTCGGAACGTATTCTAACGTATTTGAATTCATTCGGAATGTTCTCTAACGTATTCGAATGTATTCGGAACGTATTCTAACGTATTCGAATGTATTCGGAATATATTCTAACGTATTCGAATGCATTCGGAATGTATTCTAACGTATTCGAATGTATTCGGAACGTATTCTAACGTATTCGAATGTATTCGGAACGTATTCTAACGTATTCGAATGTATTCGGAATGTATTCTAACGTATTCGAATGCTTCCGAATACATTCGCACACGTTAGAATACATTCCGAATGCATTCGAATACGTTAGAATACGTTCCGAATACATTCGAATACGTTAGGATACATTCCGAATACATTCGAATACGTTAGAATACGTTCCGAATACATTCGAATACGTTAGAATACTTTCCGAAGACATTCGAATACGTTAGAATACGTTCCGAATACATTCGAATACGTTAGAATACGTTCCGAATACTTAAAATACGTTAGAATACATTCCGAATACATTCGAATACGTTAGAATACATTCCGAATACGTTCGAATACGTTAGAATACGTTCCGACTACATTCGAATACGTTAGAATACGTTCCGAATACATTCGAATACGTTAGAATACGTTCCGAATACATTCGAATACGTTAGAATACGTTCCGAATACATTCGAATACGTTAGAATACGTTCCGACTACATTCGAATACGTTAGAATACGTTCCGACTACATTCGAATACGTTAGAATACGTTCCGACTACATTCGAATACGTTAGAATACGTTCCGAATACATTCGAATACGTGAGAATACGTTCCGAATACATTCGAATACGTTAGAATACGTTCCGAATACATTCGAATACGTGAGAATACGTTCCGAATACATTCGAATACGTTAGAATACGTTCCGACTACATTCGAATACGTTAGAATACGTTCCGAATACATTCGAATACGTTAGAATACGTTCCGAATACATTCGAATACGTTAGAATACGTTCCGAATACATTCGAATACGTTAGAATACGTTCCGACTACATTCGAATACGTTAGAATACGTTCCGACTACATTCGAATACGTTAGAATACGTTCCGAATACATTTGAATACGTTAGAATACGTTCCGACTACATTCGAATACGTTAGAATACGTTCCGAATACATTCGAATACGTTAGAATACGTTCCGAATACATTCGAATACGTGAGAATACGTTCCGAATACATTCGAATACGTTAGAATACGTTCCGACTACATTCGAATACGTTAGAATGCGTTCCGAATACATTCGAATACGTTAGAATACGTTCCGAATACATTCGAATACGTTAGAATACGTTCCGAATACATTCGAATACGTTAGAATACGTTCCGACTACATTCGAATACGTTAGAATACGTTCCGACTACATTCGATACGTAGATATACGTTCCGAATACATTCGAATACGTTAGAATACGTTCCGAATACATTCGAATACGTAGAATACGTTCCGAATACATTCGAATACGTTAGAATACGTTCCGAATACATTCGAATACGTTAGAATACGTTCCGAATACATTCGAATACGTTAGAATACGTTCCGAATACATTCGAATACGTTAGAATACGTTCCGAATACATTCGAATACGTTAGAATACGTTCCGAATACATTCGAATACGTTAGAATACGTTCCGAATACATTCGAATACGTTAGAATACGTTCCGAATACATTCGAATACGTTAGAATACGTTCCGACTACATTCGAATACGTTAGAATACGTTCCGACTACATTCGAATACGTTAGAATACGTTCCGACTACATTCGAATACGTTAGAATACGTTCCGACTACATTCGAATACGTTAGAATACGTTCCGACTACATTCGAATACGTTAGAATACGTTCCGAATACATTTGGATACGTTAGAATACGTTCCGACTACATTCGAATACGTTAGAATACGTTCCGACTACATTCGAATACGTTAGAATACGTTCCGAATACATTCGAATACGTGAGAATACGTTCCGAATACATTCGAATACGTGAGAATACGTTCCGAATACATTCGAATACGTTAGAATACGTTCCGAATACATTCGAATACGTTAGAATACGTTCCGAATACATTCGAATACGTTAGAATACGTTCCGAATACATTCGAATACGTTAGAATACGTTCCGAATACATTCGAATACGTTAGAATACGTTCCGAATACATTCGAATACGTTAGAATACGTTCCGAATACATTCGAATACGTTAGAATACGTTCCGACTACATTCGAATACGTTAGAATACGTTCCGACTACATTCGAATACGTTAGAATACGTTCCGACTACATTCGAATACGTTAGAATACGTTCCGAATACATTTGGATACGTTAGAATACGTTCCGACTACATTCGAATACGTTAGAATACGTTCCGACTACATTCGAATACGTTAGAATACGTTCCGACTACATTCGAATACGTTAGAATACGTTCCGAATACATTCGAATACGTTAGAATACGTTCCGAATACATTCGAATACGTGAGAATACGTTCCGAATACATTCGAATACGTTAGAATACGTTCCGAATACATTCGAATACGTTAGAATACGTTCCGAATACATTCGAATACGTTAGAATACGTTCCGAATACATTCGAATACGTTAGAATACGTTCCGAATACATTCGAATACGTTAGAATACGTTCCGAATACATTCGAATACGTTAGAATACGTTCCGAATACATTCGAATACGTTAGAATACGTTCCGACTACATTCGAATACGTTAGAATACGTTCCGACTACATTCGAATACGTTAGAATACGTTCCGAATACATTCGAATACGTTAGAATACGTTCCGAATACATTCGAATACGTTAGAATACGTTCCGAATACATTCGAATACGTGAGAATACGTTCCGAATACATTCGAATACGTTAGAATACGTTCCGAATACATTCGATTACGTTAGAATACGTTCCGAATACATTCGAATACGTTAGAATACGTTCCGAATACATTCGAATACGTTAGAATACGTTCCGAATACATTCGAATACGTTAGAATACGTTCCGACTACATTCGAATACGTTAGAATACGTTCCGAATACATTTGGATACGTTAGAATACGTTCCGACTACATTCGAATACGTTAGAATACGTTCCGACTACATTCGAATACGTTAGAATACGTTCCGAATACATTTGGATACGTTAGAATACGTTCCGACTACATTCGAATACGTTAGAATACGTTCCGACTACATTCGAATACGTTAGAATACGTTCCGACTACATTCGAATACGTTAGAATACGTTCCGACTACATTCGAATACGTTAGAATACGTTCCGAATACATTCGAATACGTTAGAATACGTTCCGAATACATTCGAATACGTGAGAATACGTTCCGAATACATTCGAATACGTTAGAATACGTTCCGAATACATTCGAATACGTTAGAATACGTTCCGAATACATTCGAATACGTTAGAATACGTTCCGAATACATTCGAATACGTTAGAATACGTTCCGAATACATTCGAATACGTTAGAATACGTTCCGAATACATTCGAATACGTTAGAATACGTTCCGAATACATTCGAATACGTTAGAATACGTTCCGAATACATTCGAATACGTTAGAATACGTTCCGACTACATTCGAATACGTTAGAATACGTTCCGAATACATTTGGATACGTTAGAATACGTTCCGACTACATTCGAATACGTTAGAATACGTTCCGACTACATTCGAATACGTTAGAATACGTTCCGAATACATTTGGATACGTTAGAATACGTTCCGACTACATTCGAATACGTTAGAATACGTTCCGACTACATTCGAATACGTTAGAATACGTTCCGAATACATTCGAATACGTTAGAATACGTTCCGAATACATTCGAATACGTGAGAATACGTTCCGAATACATTCGAATACGTTAGAATACGTTCCGAATACATTCGAATACGTTAGAATACGTTCCGAATACATTCGAATACGTTAGAATACGTTCCGAATACATTCGAATACGTTAGAATACGTTCCGAATACATTCGAATACGTTAGAATACGTTCCGAATACATTCGAATACGTTAGAATACGTTCCGAATACATTCGAATACGTTAGAATACGTTCCGAATACATTCGAATACGTTAGAATACGTTCCGACTACATTCGAATACGTTAGAATACGTTCCGAATACATTCGAATACGTTAGAATACGTTCCGATACATTCGAATACGTTAGAATACGTTCCGAATACATTCGAATACGTTAGAATACGTTCCGAATACATTCGAATACGTTAGAATACGTTCCGAATACATTCGAATACGTTAGAATACGTTCGAATACATTCGAATACGTAGAATACGTTCCGAATACATTCGAATACGTTAGAATACGTTCCGAATACATTCGAATACGTTAGAATACGTTCCGAATACATTCGAATACGTTAGAATACGTTCCGAATACATTCGAATACGTTAGAATACGTTCCGACTACATTCGAATACGTTAGAATACGTTCCGAATACATTCGAATACGTTAGAATACGTTCCGAATACATTCGAATACGTTAGAATACGTTCCGAATACATTCGAATACGTGAGAATACGTTCCGAATACATTCGAATACGTTAGAATACGTTCCGAATACATTCGAATACGTTAGAATACGTTCCGAATACATTCGAATACGTTAGAATACGTTCCGAATACATTCGAATACGTTAGAATACGTTCCGAATACATTCGAATACGTTAGAATACGTTCCGACTACATTCGAATACGTTAGAATACGTTCGAATACATTTGGATACGTTAGAATACGTTCCGACTACATTCGAATACGTTAGAATACGTTCCGACTACATTCGAATACGTTAGAATACGTTCCGAATACATTTGGATACGTTAGAATACGTTCCGACTACATTCGAATACGTTAGAATACGTTCCGACTACATTCGAATACGTTAGAATACGTTCCGAATACATTCGAATACGTTAGAATA
The DNA here is from genome assembly GCA_964036275.1 of Litoditis marina. Taxonomy (NCBI): domain Eukaryota; kingdom Metazoa; phylum Nematoda; class Chromadorea; order Rhabditida; family Rhabditidae; genus Litoditis; species Litoditis marina. The sequence goes on along the minus strand of OZ038438.1, from coordinate 10,556,494 downwards.
CGTTCCGAATACATTCGAATACGTGAGAATACGTTCCGAATACATTCGAATACGTTAGAATACGTTCCGAATACATTCGAATACGTTAGAATACGTTCCGAATACATTCGAATACGTTAGAATACGTTCCGAATACATTCGAATACGTTAGAATACGTTCCGAATACATTCGAATACGTTAGAATACGTTCCGACTACATTCGAATACGTTAGAATACGTTCCGAATACATTCGAATACGTTAGAATACGTTCCGAATACATTCGAATACGTTAGAATACGTTCCGAATACATTCGAATACGTGAGAATACGTTCCGAATACATTCGAATACGTAGAATACGTTCCGACTACATTCGAATACGTTAGAATACGTTCCGAATACATTCGAATACGTTAGAATACGTTCCGAATACATTCGAATACGTTAGAATACGTTCCGAATACATTCGAATACGTTAGAATACGTTCCGACTACATTCGAATACGTTAGAATACGTTCCGAATACATTTGGATACGTTAGAATACGTTCCGACTACATTCGAATACGTTAGAATACGTTCCGACTACATTCGAATACGTTAGAATACGTTCCGAATACATTCGAATACGTTAGAATACGTTCCGAATACATTCGAATACGTGAGAATACGTTCCGAATACATTCGAATACGTTAGAATACGTTCCGAATACATTCGAATACGTTAGAATACGTTCCGAATACATTCGAATACGTTAGAATACGTTCCGAATACATTCGAATACGTTAGAATACGTTCCGAATACATTCGAATACGTTAGAATACGTTCCGACTACATTCGAATACGTTAGAATACGTTCCGACTACATTCGAATACGTTAGAATACGTTCCGAATACATTTGAATACGTTAGAATACGTTCCGACTACATTCGAATACGTTAGAATACGTTCCGAATACATTCGAATACGTTAGAATACGTTCCGAATACATTCGAATACGTGAGAATACGTTCCGAATACATTCGAATACGTTAGAATACGTTCCGACTACATTCGAATACGTTAGAATGCGTTCCGAATACATTCGAATACGTTAGAATACGTTCCGACTACATTCGAATACGTTAGAATACGTTCCGAATACATTCGAATACGTTAGAATACGTTCCGACTACATTCGAATACGTTAGAATACGTTCCGACTACATTCGAATACGTTAGAATACGTTCCGAATACATTCGAATACGTTAGAATACGTTCCGAATACATTCGAATACGTTAGAATACGTTCCGAATACATTCGAATACGTGAGAATACGTTCCGAATACATTCGAATACGTGAGAATACGTTCCGACTACATTCGAATACGTTAGAATACGTTCCGACTACATTCGAATACGTTAGAATACGTTCCGAATACATTCGAATACGTTAGAATACGTTCCGAATACATTCGAATACGTTAGAATACGTTCCGACTACATTCGAATACGTTAGAATACGTTCCGACTACATTCGAATACGTTAGAATACGTTCCGACTACATTCGAATACGTTAGAATACGTTCCGAATACATTCGAATACGTGAGAATACGTTCCGAATACATTCGAATACGTTAGAATACGTTCCGACTACATTCGAATACGTAGTAGAATACGTTCCGAATACATTCGAATACGTTAGAATACGTTCCGAATACATTCGAATACGTTAGAATACGTTCCGAATACATTCGAATACGTTAGAATACGTTCCGACTACATTCGAATACGTTAGAATACGTTCCGAATACATTTGGATACGTTAGAATACGTTCCGACTACATTCGAATACGTTAGAATACGTTCCGACTACATTCGAATACGTTAGAATACGTTCCGACTACATTCGAATACGTTAGAATACGTTCCGAATACATTCGAATACGTTAGAATACGTTCCGAATACATTCGAATACGTGAGAATACGTTCCGAATACATTCGAATACGTTAGAATACGTTCCGAATACATTCGAATACGTTAGAATACGTTCCGAATACATTCGAATACGTTAGAATACGTTCGAATACATTCGAATACGTTAGAATACGTTCCGACTACATTCGAATACGTTAGAATACGTTCCGACTACATTCGAATACGTTAGAATACGTTCCGACTACATTCGAATACGTTAGAATACGTTCCGAATACATTCGAATACGTTAGAATACGTTCCGACTACATTCGAATACGTTCCGACTACATTCGAAATTGACTGTCCCTCTCCGGCCCCATGTAGTTCATAGGAAAAGTAGTCAGACTTACAAGTGCTTAATGTTGAATATTCGATCAATCACGAAAAATAGTGCCGCATTACAAAGTGTTTTAGTGAAAGATAATGTAGACATAGGAATATTCACTGAGACGTGGTTGAAAAGTAAATGTGAAAATGGAGTATTTCTTGGTTCGATTTTGGATAGATATCAGACAATAAGATGTGATAGGAAAAGGTTGCAGGAGGAGGAGTTGCTATAGTAATTAGAACAGGCTTGAAGTTTAGAGAAATTTTTCAGAATGTGTTTTGAAAGCATATGAGATTTTAGTAGTTGACATTTATTTGTCAAATAATCCTTTTCGTTTTATTGTAGTCTACCGTACGCCTTCATGCTCTGTAGCGCACTCCTTTCAGTTACACAAGTGCATTAGTGATTGGTCAAATTGTGAGCAACCAACTGTTTGTTTGGGCGATTTCAATATACCTGAATTGAAATGGCCAGTAGCAGATGGGCTAAATTATCAAGTATTGCCGAGAATTTTGTTGAAATGATAGAAGTTTGCGATATGAGCCAGTTTGTGACCTCTCCTAGCCGGAAAGACAAATTTCTAGACCTACTATTCTGTAATAGTGCTGACGTAATTGAAAACTGTCACGTTAAGGCTCCAATTGGCACCAGCGACCACAATACTATATTCTTTGATATGAAAATTTCACGCAAACCAAATGAACTTGTCTGGAAGAGAAACTATGAGAATGCTGACTATGAAATTATTCGATTTTACCTAGCTAATGTTGACTGGTTAGGTTCCTTTTCCACAGTCAGTACTGTAGACGAGCTATACGAAATGTTCATTGCAATTCTGAATCATACCATTGAAATGTTTGTTCCAATGCGTAAGGTTATTGCCAAAAGCACTAACCTTCCGAACTATTTGAGAAATATGAGTATGTATAGAGAAGAACTATGGGAAAGGGCTCATAGTTCTACGAATCCAACTCTATGGGACGAATATAGGACGTGTACTGCGAAGTTTACGAAAGCTTTGAATAAGTTCAATAGATCTATCGAAACGAACTAATTAGGAGAGGCGATTCAAAAACCATTTATAAGTTAGTGAATTCTCGTTTGAAAGAGAGAAAAAGTATACCTAGTATGATTGGCCCGAACAACACAATTTGTGTTACAGATTCGGATAGAGCAAATTTGCTCGCAGATTCATTCCAAAGCGTTTTTCTACTGATAGTATTGATGTTCCTGTGTTTTCTGTCGACAATGTTGTACAAATGAACCATTCCATTCAGTTTGATAGAGTTCTAATCGAAAAACTTTTGCGTACGTGGCCAATGTCCTACTCACAAACACCGGATGGAATTCCATTTAAGTATATTAAAAAGTTATCTGTTGAAATTTGTGGCCCTTTAGAATATATATTTAATCTTAGCTTGTGGAGAGGGGAGGTACCGGAACGATGGAAACATTCTCTTGTAACTCCTCTACCTAAGAAACCCCCTTTGTCAAACCCTCTAAACTACAGACCAGTTAGCATTACGTCAATATTCGCGCGACTTTTCGAAAAGATTTTGAAACGTGAGATGATTATGCACTTGAACTCAAATGATATCATATCTCCCCATCAACACGGTTTTAGAAAGGGTAAATCTGTAGAAACACAGATGTTAGAATGTCTCAATGAATGGACTTTATCCCTCGATAAGAAAGAATGCGTTGATGTGGTATATTTCGACTTTTCTAAAGCGTTCGATAGAGTTTCACATAAGTTTCTAGTTCTTAAAATGGAGAAACTTGGATTTCACAGAATGATTATAGCATGGGTGAAAGAATACTTAACGAATCGCACTTTTGCAGTCAGAGTAAACTCAAGTTTTTCTTCGAATCGCAAAATAACTAGTGGTGTTCCTCAAGGAAGTGCGCTTTCTCCTGTTCTGTTTAACATTTTCACGTGCGAATTACCTAACACACTTGCAGATTCGAGTGTAAAATGCAAGGTTTTCGCAGACGATACGAAAGTTTATAAGTCATTTAAACTTGGAGAGTCTAACAAAGAGCTGCAAAGTTGTTTAGATAGAATGTATAAGTGGTCTGTAGATTGGGGGTTACCACTATCAGTAGAAAAATCGCAAGTTATGCATCTGGGCTACAACAACCCAAAGCAAAACTATACATTGAACGGAGCAGTTCTGAAGCAAATCACTGAAAAAGTTAGAGATCTGGGTTTCTTGTTAAATAGCAGTCTTTCCTTTCAAGATCATGTGCGACGTATTGTACAGCTAGCAAAATATAGAACTTACAATCTTTTCAAGGTATTGAAAACCAATAAAGAAAGTATTTGGATTAAAGCGTACAAAACCTATATTCGTCCAATGGTTGAGTTCGGAACAACGGTGTTCAATTCAGATAGAGGATTCGTAAAGAAAATTGAATCAGTTCAGAACAATTTCACCAGAAAATTGTTCTTCCGGCTTGGTGGCTACAAATATTGCACTATTCCCAGCTCTTCATTTAGAAACAGGAAATTAAATTGATATCATTGGAATCTAGAAGAAATACAACCGATTTAGTTATGATACACAAAATAGTAACCGGACAATGTGGTCTAAATGCGATTGACTTTTTCACGTTCAATC
>OZ038438.1:10510695-10551399 GCA_964036275.1 Litoditis marina | reverse complement strand
ACTCCGTATTCGCAATTACTCGCAAATGAAACTTCGTATTCGCAATTACTCGCAAATGAAACTTCGTATTCGCAATTACTCGCAAATGAAACTCCGTATTCGCAATTACTCGCAAATGAAACTTCGTATTCGCAATTACTCGCAAATGAAACTCCGTATTCGCAATTACTCGCAAATGAAACTTCGTATTCGCAATTACTCGCAAATGGAACTCCGTATTCGCAATTACTCGCAAATGAAACTCCGTATTCGCAATTACTCACAAATGAAACTCCGTATTCGCAATCACTCGCATATGAAACTTTGTATTCGCAATTACTCGCAAATGAAACTTCGTATTCGCAATTACTCGCAAATGAAACTCCGTATTCGCAATTACTCGCAAATGAAACTTCGTATTTGCAATTACTCGCAAATGAAACTTCGTATTCGCAATTACTCGCAAATGAAACTCCGTATTCGCAATTACTCGCAAATGAAACTTCGTATTCGCAATTACTCGCAAATGGAACTCCGTATTCGCAATTTCTCGCAAATGAAACTTCGTATTCGCAATTACTGGCAAATGGAACTCCGTATTCGCAATTACTCGCAAATGAAACTCCGTATTCGCAATTACTCGCAAATGAAACTCCGTATTCGCAATTATTCGCAAATGAAACTTCGTATTCGCAATTACTCGCAAATGAAACTTCGTATTCGCAATTACTCGCAAATGAAACTTCGTATTCGCAATTACTCGCAAATGAAACTCCGTATTCACAATTACTCGCAAATGAAACTTCGTATTCGCAATTACTCGCAAATGAAACTCCGTATTCGCAATTACTTGCAAATGAAACTTCGTATTCGCAATTACTCGCATATGAAACTTTGTATTCGCAATTATTCGCAAATGAAACTTCGTATTCGCAATTACTCGCAAATGAAACTTCGTATTCGCAATTACTCGCAAATGAAACTCCGTATTCGCAATTACTCGCAAATGAAACTCCGTATTCGCAATTACTCGCAAATGAAACTCCGTATTCGCAATCACTCGCAAATGAAACTTCGTATTCGCAATTACTCGCAAATGGAACTCCGTATTCGCAATTACTCGCAAATGAAACTCGTATTCGCAATTACTCGCAAATGAAACTCCGTATTCGCAATTACTCGCAAATGAAACTTCGTATTCGCAATTACTCGCAAATGAAACTTCGTATTCGCAATTACTCGCAAATGAAACTCCGTATTCGCAATTACTCGCAAATGAAACTTCGTATTCGCAATTACTCGCAAATGAAACTCCGTATTCGCAATTACTCGCAAATGAAACTTCGTATTCGCTATTACTTGCAAATGAAACTTCGTATTCGCAATTACTCGCAAATAAAACTTCGTATTCGCAATTACTCGCAAATGAAACTTCGTATTCGCAATTATTCGCAAATGAAACTTCGTATTCGCAATTACTCGCAAATGAAACTCCGTATTCGCAATTACTCGCAAATGAAACTCCGTATTCGCAATTACTCGCAAATGAAACTTCGTATTCGCAATTACTCGCAAATGAAACTTCGTATTCGCAATTACTCGCAAATGAAACTTCGTATTCGCAATTACTCGCAAATGAAACTCCGTATTCGCAATTACTCGCAAATGAAACTCAGTATTCGCAATTACTCGCAAATGAAACTTCGTATTCGCAATTACTCGCGAATGGAACTCCGTATTCGCAATTACTCGCAAATGAAACTCCGTATTCGCAATTACTCACAAATGAAACTCCGTATTCGCAATTACTCGCATATGAAACTTTGTATTCGCAATTATTCGCAAATGAAACATCGTATTCGCAAATGAACCTTCGTATTGACAATTATTCGCAAATGAAACATCGTATTCGCAAATGAAACTCCGTATTCGCAATTACTCGCAAATGAAACTCCGTATTCGCAATTACTCGCAAATGAAACTTCGTATTCGCAATTGCTCGCAAATGGAACTCCGTATTCGCAATTACTCGCAAATGAAACTCCGTATTCGCAATTACTCACAAATGAAACTCCGTATTCGCAATTACTCGCAAATGAAACTCCGTATTCGCAATTACTCGCAAATGAAACTTCGTATTCGCAATTACTCGCAAATGAAACTCCGTATTCGCAATTACTTGCAAATGAAACTTCGTATTCGCAATTACTCGCATATGAAACTTTGTATTCGCAATTATTCGCAAATGAAACTTCGTATTCGCAATTACTCGCAAATGAAACTTCGTATTCGCAATTACTCGCAAATGAAACTCCGTATTCGCAATTACTCGCAAATGAAACTCCGTATTCGCAATTACTCGCAAATGAAACTCCGTATTCGCAATTACTCGCAAATGAAACTTCGTATTCGCAATTACTCGCAAATGGAACTCCGTATTCGCAATTACTCGCAAATGAAACTCCGTATTCGCAATTACTCGCAAATGAAACTCCGTATTCGCAATTACTCGCAAATGAAACTTCGTATTCGCAATTACTCGCAAATGAAACTTCGTATTCGCAATTACTCGCAAATGAAACTCCGTATTCGCAATTACTCGCAAATGAAACTTCGTATTCGCAATTACTCGCAAATGAAACTCCGTATTCGCTATTACTTGCAAATGAAACTTCGTATTCGCAATTACTCGCAAATAAAACTTCGTATTCGCAATTACTCGCAAATGAAACTTCGTATTCGCAATTATTCGCAAATGAAACTTCGTATTCGCAATTACTCGCAAATGAAACTCCGTATTCGCAATTACTCGCAAATGAAACTCCGTATTCGCAATTACTCGCAAATGAAACTTCGTATTCGCAATTACTCGCAAATGAAACTTCGTATTCGCAATTACTCGCAAATGAAACTTCGTATTCGCAATTACTCGCAAATGAAACTCCGTATTCGCAATTACTCGCAAATGAAACTCAGTATTCGCAATTACTCGCAAATGAAACTTCGTATTCGCAATTACTCGCGAATGGAACTCCGTATTCGCAATTACTCGCAAATGAAACTCCGTATTCGCAATTACTCACAAATGAAACTCCGTATTCGCAATTACTCGCATATGAAACTTTGTATTCGCAATTATTCGCAAATGAAACATCGTATTCGCAAATGAACCTTCGTATTGACAATTATTCGCAAATGAAACATCGTATTCGCAAATGAAACTCCGTATTCGCAATTACTCGCAAATGAAACTCCGTATTCGCAATTACTCGCAAATGAAACTTCGTATTCGCAATTACTCGCAAATGGAACTCCGTATTCGCAATTACTCGCAAATGAAACTCCGTATTCGCAATTACTCACAAATGAAACTCCGTATTCGCAATCACTCGCATATGAAACTTTGTATTCGCAATTACTCGCAAATGAAACTTCGTATTCGCAATTACTCGCAAATGAAACTCCGTATTCGCAATTACTCGCAAATGAAACTTCGTATTTGCAATTACTCGCAAATGAAACTTCGTATTCGCAATTACTCGCAAATGAAACTCCGTATTCGCAATTACTCGCAAATGAAACTTCGTATTCGCAATTACTCGCAAATGGAACTCCGTATTCGCAATTACTCGCAAATGAAACTTCGTATTCGCAATTACTGGCAAATGGAACTCCGTATTCGCAATTACTCGCAAATGAAACTCCGTATTCGCAATTACTCGCAAATGAAACTCCGTATTCGCAATTATTCGCAAATGAAACTTCGTATTCGCAATTACTCGCAAATGAAACTTCGTATTCGCAATTACTCGCAAATGAAACTTCGTATTCGCAATTACTCGCAAATGAAACTCCGTATTCGCAATTACTCGCAAATGAAACTTCGTATTCGCAATTACTCGCAAATGAAACTCCGTATTCGCAATTACTTGCAAATGAAACTTCGTATTCGCAATTACTCGCAAATGAAACTTCGTATTCGCAATTATTCGCAAATGAAACTCCGTATTCGCAATTACTCGCAAATGAAACTTCGTATTCGCAATTACTCGCAAATGAAACTCCGTATTCGCAATTACTCGCAAATGAAACTTCGTATTCGCAATTACTCGCAAATGAAACTTCGTATTTGCAATTACTCGCAAATGAAACTTCGTATTCGCAATTATTCGCAAATGAAACTCCGTATTCGCAATTACTCGCAAATGAAACTCCGTATTCGCAATTACTCGCAAATGGAACTCCGTATTCGCAATTACTCGCAAATGAAATTTCGTATTCGCAATTACTGGCAAATGGAACTCCGTATTCGCAATTACTTGCAAATAAAACTCCGTATTCGCAATTACTCGCAATTGAAACTCCGTATTCGCAATTACTCGCAAATGAAACTTCGTATTCGCAATTACTCGCAAATGGAACTCCGTATTCGCAATTACTCGCAAATGAAATTTCGTATTCGCAATTACTGGCAAATGGAACTCCGTATTCGCCATTACTCGCAAATGAAACTTCGTATTCGCAATTACTCGCAAATGAAACTCCGTATTCGCAATTACTCGCAAATGAAACTTCGTATTCGCAATTACTCGCAAATGAAACTCCGTATTCGCAATTATTCGCAAATGAAACTTCGTATCGCAATTACTCGCAAATGAAACTCCGTATTCGCAATTACTCGCAAATGAAACTCCGTATTCGCAATTACTCGCAAATGAAACTCCGTATTCGCAATTACTCGCAAATGAAACTTCGTATTCGCAATTACTCGCAAATGGAACTCCGTATTCGCAATTACTCGCAAATGAAACTTCGTATTTGCAATTACTCGCAAATGAAACTTCGTATTCGCAATTACTCGCAAATGAAACTCCGTATTCGCAATTACTCGCAAATGAAACTTCGTATTCGCAATTACTCGCAAATGGAACTCCGTATTCGCAATTACTCGCAAATGAAACTTCGTATTCGCAATTACTGGCAAATGGAACTCCGTATTCGCAATTACTCGCAAATGAAACTCCGTATTCGCAATTACTCGCAAATGAAACTCCGTATTCGCAATTATTCGCAAATGAAACTTCGTATTCGCAATTACTCGCAAATGAAACTTCGTATTCGCAATTACTCGCAAATGAAACTTCGTATTCGCAATTACTCGCAAATGAAACTCCGTATTCGCAATTACTCGCAAATGAAACTTCGTATTCGCAATTACTCGCAAATGAAACTCCGTATTCGCAATTACTTGCAAATGAAACTTCGTATTCGCAATCACTCGCAAATGAAACTTCGTATTCGCAATTATTCGCAAATGAAACTCCGTATTCGCAATTACTCGCAAATGAAACTTCGTATTCGCAATTACTCGCAAATGAAACTCCGTATTCGCAATTACTCGCAAATGAAACTTCGTATTCGCAATTACTCGCAAATGAAACTTCGTATTTGCAATTACTCGCAAATGAAACTTCGTATTCGCAATTATTCGCAAATGAAACTCCGTATTCGCAATTACTCGCAAATGAAACTTCGTATTCGCAATTACTCGCAAATGGAACTCCGTATTCGCAATTACTCGCAAATGAAATTTCGTATTCGCAATTACTGGCAAATGGAACTCCGTATTCGCAATTACTTGTTACTCGCGAATGAAACTCCGTATTCGCAATTACTCGCAAATGGAACTCCGTATTCGCAATTACTCGCAAATGAAACTCCGTATTCGCAATTACTCGCAAATGAAACTCCGTATTCGCAATTATTCGCAAATGAAACTTCGTATTCGCAATTACTCGCAAATGAAACTCCGTATTCGCAATTACTCGCAAATGAAACTTCGTATTCGCAATTACTCGCAAATGAAACTCCGTATTCGCAATTATTCGCAAATGAAACTTCGTATTCGCAATTACTCGCAAATGAAACTCCGTATTCGCAATTACTCGCAAATGAAACTCCGTATTCGCAATTACTCGCAAATGAAACTCCGTATTCGCAATTACTCGCAAATGAAACTTCGTATTCGCAATTACTCGCAAATGGAACTCCGTATTCGCAATTACTCGCAAATGAAACTTCGTATTTGCAATTACTCGCAAATGAAACTTCGTATTCGCAATTACTCGCAAATGAAACTCCGTATTCGCAATTACTCGCAAATGAAACTTCGTATTCGCAATTACTCGCAAATGGAACTCCGTATTCGCAATTACTCGCAAATGAAACTTCGTATTCGCAATTACTGGCAAATGGAACTCCGTATTCGCAATTACTCGCAAATGAAACTCCGTATTCGCAATTACTCGCAAATGAAACTCCGTATTCGCAATTATTCGCAAATGAAACTTCGTATTCGCAATTACTCGCAAATGAAACTTCGTATTCGCAATTACTCGCAAATGAAACTTCGTATTCGCAATTACTCGCAAATGAAACTTCGTATTTGCAATTACTCGCAAATGAAACTTCGTATTCGCAATTATTCGCAAATGAAACTTCGTATTCGCAATTACTGGCAAATGGAACTCCGTATTCGCAATTACTGGCAAATGGAACTCCGTATTCGCAATTACTCGCAAATGAAACTCCGTATTCGCAATTACTCGCAAATGAAACTCCGTATTCGCAATTATTCGCAAATGAAACTTCGTATTCGCAATTACTCGCAAATGAAACTTCGTATTCGCAATTACTCGCAAATGAAACTTCGTATTCGCAATTACTCGCAAATGAAACTCCGTATTCGCAATTACTCGCAAATGAAACTTCGTATTCGCAATTACTCGCAAATGAAACTCCGTATTCGCAATTACTTGCAAATGAAACTTCGTATTCGCAATTACTCGCAAATGAAACTTCGTATTCGCAATTATTCGCAAATGAAACTCCGTATTCGCAATTACTCGCAAATGAAACTTCGTATTCGCAATTACTCGCAAATGAAACTCCGTATTCGCAATTACTCGCAAATGAAACTTCGTATTCGCAATTACTCGCAAATGAAACTTCGTATTTGCAATTACTCGCAAATGAAACTTCGTATTCGCAATTATTCGCAAATGAACTCCGTATTCGCAATTACTCGCAAATGAAACTCCGTATTCGCAATTACTCGCAAATGGAACTCCGTATTCGCAATTACTCGCAAATGAAATTTCGTATTCGCAATTACTGGCAAATGGAACTCCGTATTCGCAATTACTTGCAAATAAAACTCCGTATTCGCAATTACTCGCAATTGAAACTCCGTATTCGCAATTACTCGCAAATGAAACTTCGTATTCGCAATTACTCGCAAATGGAACTCCGTATTCGCAATTACTCGCAAATGAAATTTCGTATTCGCAATTACTGGCAAATGGAACTCCGTATTCGCCATTACTCGCAAATGAAACTTCGTATTCGCAATTACTCGCAAATGAAACTCCGTATTCGCAATTACTCGCAAATGAAACTTCGTATTCGCAATTACTCGCAAATGAAACTCCGTATTCGCAATTATTCGCAAATGAAACTTCGTATTCGCAATTACTCGCAAATGAAACTCCGTATTCGCAATTACTCGCAAATGAAACTCCGTATTCGCAATTACTCGCAATGAAACTCCGTATTCGCAATTACTCGCAAATGAAACTTCGTATTCGCAATTACTCGCAAATGGAACTCCGTATTCGCAATTACTCGCAAATGAAACTTCGTATTTGCAATTACTCGCAAATGAAACTTCGTATTCGCAATTACTCGCAAATGAAACTCCGTATTCGCAATTACTCGCAAATGAAACTTCGTATTCGCAATTACTCGCAAATGGAACTCCGTATTCGCAATTACTCGCAAATGAAACTTCGTATTCGCAATTACTGGCAAATGGAACTCCGTATTCGCAATTACTCGCAAATGAAACTCCGTATTCGCAATTACTCGCAAATGAAACTCCGTATTCGCAATTATTCGCAAATGAAACTTCGTATTCGCAATTACTCGCAAATGAAACTTCGTATTCGCAATTACTCGCAAATGAAACTTCGTATTCGCAATTACTCGCAAATGAAACTCCGTATTCGCAATTACTCGCAAATGAAACTTCGTATTCGCAATTACTCGCAAATGAAACTCCGTATTCGCAATTACTTGCAAATGAAACTTCGTATTCGCAATTACTCGCAAATGAAACTTCGTATTCGCAATTATTCGCAAATGAAACTCCGTATTCGCAATTACTCGCAAATGAAACTTCGTATTCGCAATTACTCGCAAATGAAACTCCGTATTCGCAATTACTCGCAAATGAAACTTCGTATTCGCAATTACTCGCAAATGAAACTTCGTATTTGCAATTACTCGCAAATGAAACTTCGTATTCGCAATTATTCGCAAATGAAACTCCGTATTCGCAATTACTCGCAATGAAACTTCGTATTCGCAATTACTCGCAAATGGAACTCCGTATTCGCAATTACTCGCAAATGAAATTTCGTATTCGCAATTACTGGCAAATGGAACTCCGTATTCGCAATTACTTGTTACTCGCGAATGAAACTCCGTATTCGCAATTACTCGCAAATGGAACTCCGTATTCGCAATTACTCGCAAATGAAACTCCGTATTCGCAATTACTCGCAAATGAAACTCCGTATTCGCAATTATTCGCAAATGAAACTTCGTATTCGCAATTACTCGCAAATGAAACTCCGTATTCGCAATTACTCGCAAATGAAACTTCGTATTCGCAATTACTCGCAAATGAAACTCCGTATTCGCAATTATTCGCAATGAAACTTCGTATTCGCAATTACTCGCAAATGAAACTCCGTATTCGCAATTACTCGCAAATGAAACTCCGTATTCGCAATTACTCGCAAATGAAACTCCGTATTCGCAATTACTCGCAAATGAAACTTCGTATTCGCAATTACTCGCAAATGGAACTCCGTATTCGCAATTACTCGCAAATGAAACTTCGTATTTGCAATTACTCGCAAATGAAACTTCGTATTCGCAATTACTCGCAATTGAAACTCCGTATTCGCAATTACTCGCAAATGAAACTTCGTATTCGCAATTACTCGCAAATGGAACTCCGTATTCGCAATTACTCGCAAATGAAACTTCGTATTCGCAATTACTGGCAAATGGAACTCCGTATTCGCAATTACTCGCAAATGAAACTCCGTATTCGCAATTACTCGCAAATGAAACTCCGTATTCGCAATTATTCGCAAATGAAACTTCGTATTCGCAATTACTCGCAAATGAAACTTCGTATTCGCAATTACTCGCAAATGAAACTTCGTATTCGCAATTACTCGCAAATGAAACTTCGTATTTGCAATTACTCGCAAATGAAACTTCGTATTCGCAATTATTCGCAAATGAAACTCCGTATTCGCAATTACTCGCAAATGAAACTTCGTATTCGCAATTACTCGCAAATGGAACTCCGTATTCGCAATTACTCGCAAATGAAATTTCGTATTCGCAATTACTGGCAAATGGAACTCCGTATTCGCAATTACTTGTTACTCGCGAATGAAACTCCGTATTCGCAATTACTCGCAAATGGAACTCCGTATTCGCAATTACTCGCAAATGAAACTCCGTATTCGCAATTACTCGCAAATGAAACTCCGTATTCGCAATTATTCGCAAATGAAACTTCGTATTCGCAATTACTCGCAAATGAAACTCCGTATTCGCAATTACTCGCAAATGAAACTCCGTATTCGCAATTACTCGCAAATGAAACTTCGTATTCGCAATTACTCGCAAACGAAACTTCGTATTCGCAATTACTCGCAAATGAAACTCCGTATTCGCAATTATTCGCAAATGAAACTTCGTATTCGCAATTACTCGCAAATGAAACTTCGTATTCGCAATTACTCGCAAATGAAACTCCGTATTCGCAATTACTCGCAAATGAAACTCCGTATTCGCAATTACTCGCAAATGAAACTTCGTATTCGCAATTACTCGCAAATGAAACTCCGTATTCGCAATTACTTGCAAATGAAACTTCGTATTCGCAATTACTCGCATATGAAACTTTGTATTCGCAATTATTCGCAAATGAAACTTCGTATTCGCAATTACTCGCAAATGAAACTTCGTATTCGCAATTACTCGCAATGAAACTCCGTATTCGCAATTACTCGCAAATGAAACTCCGTATTCGCAATTACTCGCAAATGAAACTCCGTATTCGCAATTACTCGCAAATGAAACTTCGTATTCGCAATTACTCGCAAATGGAACTCCGTATTCGCAACTACTCGCAAATGAAACTCCGTATTCGCAATTACTCGCAAATGAAACTCCGTATTCGCAATTACTCGCAAATGAAACTTCGTATTCGCAATTACTCGCAAATGAAACTTCGTATTCGCAATTACTCGCAAATGAAACTCCGTATTCGCAATTACTCGCAAATGAAACTTCGTATTCGCAATTACTCGCAAATGAAACTCCGTATTCGCTATTACTTGCAAATGAAACTTCGTATTCGCAATTACTCGCAAATAAAACTTCGTATTCGCAATTACTCGCAAATGAAACTTCGTATTCGCAATTATTCGCAAATGAAACTTCGTATTCGCAATTACTCGCAAATGAAACTCCGTATTCGCAATTACTCGCAAATGAAACTCCGTATTCGCAATTACTCGCAAATGAAACTTCGTATTCGCAATTACTCGCAAATGAAACTTCGTATTCGCAATTACTCGCAAATGAAACTTCGTATTCGCAATTACTCGCAAATGAAACTCCGTATTCGCAATTACTCGCAAATGAAACTCAGTATTCGCAATTACTCGCAAATGAAACTTCGTATTCGCAATTACTCGCGAATGGAACTCCGTATTCGCAATTACTCGCAAATGAAACTCCGTATTCGCAATTACTCACAAATGAAACTCCGTATTCGCAATTACTCGCATATGAAACTTTGTATTCGCAATTATTCGCAAATGAAACATCGTATTCGCAAATGAACCTTCGTATTGACAATTATTCGCAAATGAAACATCGTATTCGCAAATGAAACTCCGTATTCGCAATTACTCGCAAATGAAACTCCGTATTCGCAATTACTCGCAAATGAAACTTCGTATTTGCAATTACTCGCAAATGGAACTCCGTATTCGCAATTACTCGCAAATGAAACTCCGTATTCGCAATTACTCACAAATGAAACTCCGTATTCGCAATCACTCGCATATGAAACTTTGTATTCGCAATTACTCGCAAATGAAACTTCGTATTCGCAATTACTCGCAAATGAAACTCCGTATTCGCAATTACTCGCAAATGAAACTTCGTATTTGCAATTACTCGCAAATGAAACTTCGTATTCGCAATTACTCGCAAATGAAACTCCGTATTCGCAATTACTCGCAAATGAAACTTCGTATTCGCAATTACTCGCAAATGGAACTCCGTATTCGCAATTACTCGCAAATGAAACTTCGTATTCGCAATTACTGGCAAATGGAACTCCGTATTCGCAATTACTCGCAAATGAAACTCCGTATTCGCAATTACTCGCAAATGAAACTCCGTATTCGCAATTATTCGCAAATGAAACTTCGTATTCGCAATTACTCGCAAATGAAACTTCGTATTCGCAATTACTCGCAAATGAAACTTCGTATTCGCAATTACTCGCAAATGAAACTCCGTATTCGCGATTACTCGCAAATGAAACTTCGTATTCGTAATTACTCGCAAATGAAACTCCGTATTCGCAATTACTTGCAAATGAAACTTCGTATTCGCAATTACTCGCAAATGAAACTTCGTATTCGCAATTATTCGCAAATGAAACTCCGTATTCGCAATTACTCGCAAATGAAACTTCGTATTCGCAATTACTCGCAAATGAAACTCCGTATTCGCAATTACTCGCAAATGAAACTTCGTATTCGCAATTACTCGCAAATGAAACTTCGTATTTGCAATTACTCGCAAATGAAACTTCGTATTCGCAATTATTCGCAAATGAAACTCCGTATTCGCAATTACTCGCAAATGAAACTTCGTATTCGCAATTACTCGCAAATGGAACTCCGTATTCGCAATTACTCGCAAATGAAATTTTGTATTCGCAATTACTCGCAAATGAAACTTCGTATTCGCAATTACTCGCAAATGGAACTCCGTATTCGCAATTACTCGCAAATGAAATTTCGTATTCGCAATTACTGGCAAATGGAACTCCGTATTCGCCATTACTCGCAAATGAAACTTCGTATTCGCAATTACTCGCAAATGAAACTCCGTATTCGCAATTACTCGCAAATGAAACTTCGTATTCGCAATTACTCGCAAATGAAACTCCGTATTCGCAATTATTCGCAAATGAAACTTCGTATTCGCAATTACTCGCAAATGGAACTCCGTATTCGCAATTACTCGCAAATGAAACTCCGTATTCGCAATTACTCACAAATGAAACTCCGTATTCGCAATCACTCGCATATGAAACTTTGTATTCGCAATTACTCGCAAATGAAACTTCGTATTCGCAATTACTCGCAAATGAAACTCCGTATTCGCAATTACTCGCAAATGAAACTTCGTATTCGCAATTACTCGCAAATGAACTCCGTATTCGCAATTACTCGCAAATGAAACTTCGTATTCGCAATTACTGGCAAATGGAACTCCGTATTCGCAATTACTCGCAAATGAAACTCCGTATTCGCAATTATTCGCAAATGAAACTTCGTATTCGCAATTACTCGCAAATGAAACTTCGTATTCGCAATTACTCGCAAATGAAACTTCGTATTCGCAATTACTCGCAAATGAAACTTCGTATTCGCAATTACTGGCAAATGGAACTCCGTATTCGCAATTACTCGCAAATGAAACTCCGTATTCGCAATTACTCGCAAATGAAACTTCGTATTCGCAATTACTCGCAAATGAAACTTCGTATTCGCAATTACTCGCAAATGAAACTTCGTATTTGCAATTACTCGCAAATGAAACTTCGTATTCGCAATTATTCGCAAATGAAACTCCGTATTCGCAATTACTCGCAAATGAAACTTCGTATTCGCAATTACTCGCAAATGGAACTCCGTATTCGCAATTACTCGCAAATGAAACTTCGTATTCGCAATTACTCGCAAATGAAACTTCGTATTCGCAATTACTCGCAAATGAAACTCCGTATTCGCAATTACTCGCAAATGAAACTTCGTATTCGCAATTACTCGCAAATGAAACTCCGTATTCGCAATTACTTGCAAATGAAACTTCGTATTCGCAATTACTCGCAAATGAAACTTCGTATTCGCAATTATTCGCAAATGAAACTCCGTATTCGCAATTACTCGCAAATGAAACTTCGTATTCGCAATTACTCGCAAATGAAACTCCGTATTCGCAATTACTCGCAAATGAAACTTCGTATTCGCAATTACTCGCAAATGAAACTTCGTATTTGCAATTACTCGCAAATGAAACTTCGTATTCGCAATTATTCGCAAATGAAACTCCGTATTCGCAATTACTCGCAAATGAAACTTCGTATTCGCAATTACTCGCAAATGGAACTCCGTATTCGCAATTACTCGCAAATGAAATTTCGTATTCGCAATTACTGGCAAATGGAACTCCGTATTCGCAATTACTTGTTACTCGCGAATGAAACTCCGTATTCGCAATTACTCGCAAATGAAACTTCGTATTCGCAATTACTCGCAAATGGAACTCCGTATTCGCAATTACTCGCAAATGAAACTCCGTATTCGCAATTACTCGCAAATGAAACTCCGTATTCGCAATTATTCGCAAATGAAACTTCGTATTCGCAATTACTCGCAAATGAAACTCCGTATTCGCAATTACTCGCAAATGAAACTCCGTATTCGCAATTACTCGCAAATGAAACTTCGTATTCGCAATTACTCGCAAATGAAACTTCGTATTCGCAATTACTCGCAAATGAAACTCCGTATTCGCAATTATTCGCAAATGAAACTTCGTATTCGCAATTACTCGCAAATGAAACTTCGTATTCGCAATTACTCGCAAATGAAACTCCGTATTCGCAATTACTCGCAAATGAAACTCCGTATTCGCAATTACTCGCAAATGAAACTTCGTATTCGCAATTACTCGCAAATGGAACTCCGTATTCGCAATTACTCGCAAATGGAACTCCGTATTCGCAATTACTCGCAAATGAAACTTCGTATTCGCAATTACTCGCAAATGAAACTCCGTATTCGCAATTACTCGCAAATGAAACTTCGTATTCGCAATTACTCGCAAATGAAACTTCGTATTCGCAATTACTCGCAAATGAAACTCCGTATTCGCAATTACTCGCAAATGAAACTTCGTATTCGCAATTACTCGCAAATGAAACTCCGTATTCGCAATTACTTGCAAATGAAACTTCGTATTCGCAATTACTCGCAAATAAAACTTCGTATTCGCAATTACTCGCAAATGAAACTTCGTATTCGCAATTATTCGCAAATGAAACTCCGTATTCGCAATTACTCGCAAATGAAACTCCGTATTCGCAATTACTCGCAAATGAAACTCCGTATTCGCAATTATTCGCAAATGAAACTTCGTATTCGCAATTACTCGCAAATGAAACTTCGTATTCGCAATTACTCGCAAATGAAACTCCGTATTCGCAATTACTCGCAAATGAAACTCCGTATTCGCAATTACTCGCAAATGAAACTTCGTATTTGCAATTACTCGCAAATGAAACTTTGTATTCGCAATTACTCGCAAATGAAACTCCGTATTCGCAATTACTCGCAAATGAAACTTCGTATTCGCAATTACTCGCAAATGAAACTCCGTATTCGCAATTATTCGCAAATGAAACTTCGTATTCGCAATTACTCGCAAATGAAACTTCGTATTCGCAATTATTCGCAAATGAAACTTCGTATTCGCAATTACTCGCAAATGAAACTCCGTATTCGCAATTACTCGCAAATGAAACTCCGTATTCGCAATTACTCGCGAATGAAACTCCGTATTCGCAATTACTCGCAAATGAAACTTCGTATTCGCAATTACTCGCAAATGGAACTCCGTATTCGCAATTACTCGCAAATGAAACTCCGTATTCGCAATTACTCGCAAATGAAACTCCGTATTCGCAATTATTCGCAAATGAAACTTCGTATTCGCAATTACTCGCAAATGAAACTCCGTATTCGCAATTACTCGCAAATGAAACTCCGTATTCGCAATTACTCGCAAATGAAACTTCGTATTCGCAATTACTCGCAAATGAAACTTCGTATTCGCAATTACTCGCAAATGAAACTCCGTATTCGCAATTATTCGCAAATGAAACTTCGTATTCGCAATTACTCGCAAATGAAACTTCGTATTCGCAATTACTCGCAAATAAAACTCCGTATTCGCAATTACTCGCAAATGAAACTCCGTATTCGCAATTATTCGCAAATGAAACTTCGTATTCGCAATTACTCGCAAATGAAACTTCGTATTCGCAATTACTCGCAAATGAAACTCCGTATTCGCAATTACTCGCAAATGAAACTCCGTATTCGCAATTACTCGCAAATGAAACTTCGTATTCGCAATTACTCGCAAATGGAACTCCGTATTCGCAATTACTCGCAAATGGAACTCCGTATTCGCAATTACTCGCAAATGAAACTTCGTATTCGCAATTACTCGCAAATGAAACTCCGTATTCGCAATTACTCGCAAATGAAACTTCGTATTCGCAATTACTCGCAAATGGAACTCCGTATTCGCAATTACTCGCAAATGAAACTTCGTATTCGCAATTACTCGCAAATGAAACTTCGTATTCGCAATTATTCGCAAATGAAACTTCGTATTCGCAATTACTCGCAAATGAAACTCCGTATTCGCAATTACTGGCAAATGAAACTTCGTATTCGCAATTACTCGCAAATGAAACTCAGTATTCGCAATTACTCGCAAATGAAACTCCGTATTCGCAATTACTCGCAAATGAAACTCCGTATTCGCAATTACTCGCAAATGAAACTCCGTATTCGCAATTACTCGCAAATGAAACTCCGTATTCGCAATTACTCGCAAATGAAACTCCGTATTCGCAATTACTCGCAAATGAAACTTCGTATTCGCAATTACTCGCAAATGGAACTCCGTATTCGCAATTACTCGCAAATGAAACTTCGTATTCGCAATTACTCGCAAATGAAACTTCGTATTCGCAATTACTCGCAAATGAAACTTCGTATTCGCAATTACTCGCAAATGAAACTCCGTATTCGCAATTATTCGCAAATGAAACTTCGTATTCGCAATTACTCGCAAATGAAACTCCGTATTCGCAATTATTCGCAAATGAAACTTCGTATTTGCAATTACTCGCAAATGAAACTCCGTATTCGCAATTACTCGCAAATGAAACTCCGTATTCGCAATTACTCGCAAATGAAACTCCGTATTCGCAATTACTCGCAAATGAAACTTCGTATTCGCAATTACTCGCAAATGGAACTCCGTATTCGCAATTACTCGCAAATGAAACTCCGTATTCGCAATTACTCGCAAATGAAACTCCGTATTCGCAATTACTCGCAAATGAAACTTCGTATTCGCAATTACTCGCAAATGAAACTTCGTATTCGCAATTACTCGCAAATGAAACTCCGTATTCGCAATTACTCGCAAATGAAACTTCGTATTCGCAATTACTCGCAAATGAAACTCCGTATTCGCAATTACTTGCAAATGAAACTTCGTATTCGCAATTACTCGCAAATAAAACTTCGTATTCGCAATTACTCGCAAATGAAACTTCGTATTCGCAATTATTCGCAATGAAACTCCGTATTCGCAATTACTCGCAAATGAAACTCCGTATTCGCAATTACTCGCAAATGAAACTTCGTATTCGCAATTACTCGCAAATGAAACTTCGTATTCGCAATTACTCGCAATGAAACTCCGTATTCGCAATTACTCGCAAATGAAACTTCGTATTCGCAATTAATCGCAAATGGAACTCCGTATTCGCAATTACTCGCAAATGACACACCGTATTCGCAATTACTCGCAAATGAAACTTCGTATTCGCAATTACTCGCAAATGAGACTCCGTATTCGCAATTACTCGCAAATGAAACTTCGTATTCGCAATTACTCGCAAATGGAACTCCGTATTCGCAATTACTCGCAAATGAAACTTCGTATTCGCAATTACTCGCAAATGAAACTTCGTATTCGCAATTACTCGCAAATGAAACTTCGTATTCGCAATTACTCGCAAATGAAACTCCGTATTCGCAATTACTCGCAAATGAAACTTCGTATTCGCAATTACTCGCAAATGGAACTCCGTATTCGCAATTACTCGCAAATAAAACTCCGTATTCGCAATTACTCGCAAATGAAACTCCGTATTCGCAATTATTCGCAAATGAAACTTCGTATTCGCAATTACTCGCAAATGAAACTTCGTATTCGCAATTACTCGCAAATGAAACTCCGTATTCGCAATTACTCGCAAATGAAACTCCGTATTCGCAATTACTCGCAAATGAAACTTCGTATTCGCAATTACTCGCAAATGGAACTCCGTATTCGCAATTACTCGCAAATGGAACTCCGTATTCGCAATTACTCGCAAATGAAACTTCGTATTCGCAATTACTCGCAAATGAAACTCCGTATTCGCAATTACTCGCAAATGAAACTTCGTATTCGCAATTACTCGCAAATGGAACTCCGTATTCGCAATTACTCGCAAATGAAACTTCGTATTCGCAATTACTCGCAAATGAAACTTCGTATTCGCAATTATTCGCAAATGAAACTTCGTATTCGCAATTACTCGCAAATGAAACTCCGTATTCGCAATTACTGGCAAATGAAACTTCGTATTCGCAATTACTCGCAAATGAAACTCAGTATTCGCAATTACTCGCAAATGAAACTCCGTATTCGCAATTACTCGCAAATGAAACTCCGTATTCGCAATTACTCGCAAATGAAACTTCGTATTCGCAATTACTCGCAAATGAGACTCCGTATTCGCAATTACTCGCAAATGAAACTTCGTATTCGCAATTACTCGCAAATGGAACTCCGTATTCGCAATTACTCGCAAATGAAACTTCGTATTCGCAATTACTCGCAAATGAAACTTCGTATTCGCAATTACTCGCAAATGAAACTTCGTATTCGCAATTACTCGCAAATGAAACTCCGTATTCGCAATTACTCGCAAATGAAACTTCGTATTCGCAATTACTCGCAAATGGAACTCCGTATTCGCAATTACTCGCAAATAAAACTCCGTATTCGCAATTACTCGCAAATGAAACTCCGTATTCGCAATTATTCGCAAATGAAACTTCGTATTCGCAATTACTCGCAAATGAAACTTCGTATTCGCAATTACTCGCAAATGAAACTCCGTATTCGCAATTACTCGCAAATGAAACTCCGTATTCGCAATTACTCGCAAATGAAACTTCGTATTCGCAATTACTCGCAAATGGAACTCCGTATTCGCAATTACTCGCAAATGGAACTCCGTATTCGCAATTACTCGCAAATGAAACTTCGTATTCGCAATTACTCGCAAATGAAACTCCGTATTCGCAATTACTCGCAAATGAAACTTCGTATTCGCAATTACTCGCAAATGGAACTCCGTATTCGCAATTACTCGCAAATGAAACTTCGTATTCGCAATTACTCGCAAATGAAACTTCGTATTCGCAATTATTCGCAAATGAAACTTCGTATTCGCAATTACTCGCAAATGAAACTCCGTATTCGCAATTACTGGCAAATGAAACTTCGTATTCGCAATTACTCGCAAATGAAACTCAGTATTCGCAATTACTCGCAAATGAAACTCCGTATTCGCAATTACTCGCAAATGAAACTCCGTATTCGCAATTACTCGCAAATGAAACTCCGTATTCGCAATTACTCGCAAATGAAACTCCGTGTTCGCAATTACTCGCAAATTAAACTCCGTATTCGCAATTACTCGAAAATGAAACTTCGTATTCGCAATTACTCGCAAATGGAACTCCGTATTCGCAATTACTCGCAAATGAAACTTCGTATTCGCAATTACTCGCAAATGAAACTTCGTATTCGCAATTACTCGCAAATGAAACTTCGTATTCGCAATTACTCGCAAATGAAACTCCGTAT
This sequence comes from Litoditis marina, assembly GCA_964036275.1. Classification (NCBI taxonomy): domain Eukaryota; kingdom Metazoa; phylum Nematoda; class Chromadorea; order Rhabditida; family Rhabditidae; genus Litoditis; species Litoditis marina. The sequence continues at coordinate 10,532,232 of OZ038438.1, read as the reverse complement.
TCGCAATTATTCGCAAATGAAACTTCGTATTCGCAATTACTCACAAATGAAACTCCGTATCGCAATTATTCGCAAATGAAACTTCGTATTCGCAATTACTCGCAAATGAAACTCCGTATTCGCAATTACTCGCAAATGAAACTCCGTATTCGCAATTACTCGCAAATGAAACTCCGTATTCGCAATTACTCGCAAATGAAACTTCGTATTCGCAATTACTCGCAAATGGAACTCCGTATTCGCAATTACTCGCAAATGAAACTCCGTATTCGCAATTACTCGCAAATGAAACTCCGTATTCGCAATTACTCGCAAATGAAACTTCGTATTCGCAATTACTCGCAAATGAAACTTCGTATTCGCAATTACTCGCAAATGAAACTCCGTATTCGCAATTACTCGCAAATGAAACTTCGTATTCGCAATTACTCGCAAATGAAACTCCGTATTCGCAATTACTTGCAAATGAAACTTCGTATTTGCAATTACTCGCAAATAAAACTTCGTATTCGCAATTACTCGCAAATGAAACTTCGTATTCGCAATTATTCGCAAATGAAACTCCGTATTCGCAATTACTCGCAAATGAAACTCCGTATTCGCAATTACTCGCAAATGAAACTTCGTATTCGCAATTACTCGCAAATGAAACTTCGTATTCGCAATTACTCGCAAATGAAACTCCGTATTCGCAATTACTCGCAAATGAAACTTCGTATTCGCAATTAATCGCAAATGGAACTCCGTATTCGCAATTACTCGCAAATGAAACACCGTATTCGCAATTACTCGCAAATGAAACTTCGTATTCGCAATTACTCGCAAATGAGACTCCGTATTCGCAATTACTCGCAAATGAAACTTCGTATTCGCAATTACTCGCAAATGGAACTCCGTATTCGCAATTACTCGCAAATGAAACTTCGTATTCGCAATTACTCGCAAATGAAACTTCGTATTCGCAATTACTCGCAAATGAAACTTCGTATTCGCAATTACTCGCAAATGAAACTCCGTATTCGCAATTATTCGCAAATGAAACTTCGTATTCGCAATTACTCGCAAATGAAACTCCGTATTCGCAATTACTCGCAAATGAAACTCCGTATTCGCAATTACTCGCAAATGAAACTCCGTATTCGCAATTACTCGCAAATGAAACTTCGTATTCGCAATTACTCGCAAATGGAACTCCGTATTCGCAATTACTCGCAAATGAAACTCCGTATTCGCAATTACTCGCAAATGAAACTCCGTATTCGCAATTACTCGCAAATGAAACTCCGTATTCGCAATTACTCGCAAATGAAACTCCGTATTCGCAATTACTCGCAAATGTAACTTCGTATTCGCAATTACTCGCAAATGGAACTCCGTATTCGCAATTACTCGCAAATGAAACTCCGTATTCGCAATTACTCGCAAATGAAACTCCGTATTCGCAATTACTCGCAAATGAAACTCCGTATTCGCAATTACTCGCAAATGAAACTTCGTATTCGCAATTACTCGCAAATGAAACTTCGTATTCGCAATTACTCGCAAATGAAACTTCGTATTCGCAATTACTCGCAAATGAAACTCCGTATTCGCAATTACTCGCAAATGAAACTCAGTATTCGCAATTACTCGCAAATGAAACACCGTATTCGCAATTACTCGCAAATGAAACTTCGTATTTGCAATTACTCGCAAATGAAACTTCGTATTCGCAATTACTCGCAAATGAGACTCCGTATTCGCAATTACTCGCAAATGAAACTTCGTATTCGCAATTACTCGCAAATGAAACTTCGTATTCGCAATTACTCGCAAATGAAACTTCGTATTCGCAATTACTCGCAAATGAAACTTCGTATTCGCAATTACTCGCAAATGAAACTTCGTATTCGCAATTATTCGCAAATGAAACTTCGTATTCGCAATTACTCGCAAATGAAACTCCGTATTCGCAATTACTCGCAAATGAAACTTCGTATTCGCAATTACTCGCGAATGGAACTCCGTATTCGCAATTACTCGCAAATGGAACTCCGTATTCGCAATTACTCGCAAATGAAACTCCGTATTCGCAATTACTCACAAATGAAACATCGTATTCGCAAATGAACCTTCGTATTGACAATTATTCGCAAATGAAACATCGTATTCGCAAATGAAACTCCGTATTCGCAATTACTCGCAAATGAAACTCCGTATTCGCAATTACTCGCAAATGAAACTTCGTATTCGCAATTACTCGCAAATGGAACTCCGTATTCGCAATTACTCGCAAATGAAACTTCGTATTCGCAATTATTCGCAAATGAAACATCGTATTCGCAAATGAACCTTCGTATTGACAATTATTCGCAAATGAAACATCGTATTCGCAAATGAAACTCCGTATTCGCAATTACTCGCAAATGAAACTCCGTATTCGCAATTACTCGCAAATGAAACTTCGTATTCGCAATTACTCGCAAATGGAACTCCGTATTCGCAATTACTCGCAAATGAAACTCCGTATTCGCAATTACTCACAAATGAAACTCCGTATTCGCAATCACTCGCATATGAAACTTTGTATTCGCAATTACTCGCAAATGAAACTTCGTATTCGCAATTACTCGCAAATGAAACTCCGTATTCGCAATTACTCGCAAATGAAACTTCGTATTTGCAATTACTCGCAAATGAAACTTCGTATTCGCAATTACTCGCAAATGAAACTCCGTATTCGCAATTACTCGCAAATGAAACTTCGTATTCGCAATTACTCGCAAATGGAACTTCGTATTCGCAATTACTCGCAAATGGAACTCCGTATTCGCAATTACTCGCAAATGAAACTCCGTATTCGCAATTACTCGCAAATGAAACTCCGTATTCGCAATTATTCGCAAATGAAACTTCGTATTCGCAATTACTCGCAAATGAAACTTCGTATTCGCAATTACTCGCAAATGAAACTTCGTATTCGCAATTACTCGCAAATGAAACTTTGTATTCGCAATTATTCGCAAATGAAACTCCGTATTCGCAATTACTCGCAAATGAAACTTCGTATTCGCAATTACTCGCAAATGAAACTTCGTATTCGCAATTACTCGCAAATGGAACTCCGTATTCGCAATTACTCGCAAATGAAACTCCGTATTCGCAATTACTCGCAAATGAAACTCCGTATTCGCAATTACTCGCAAATGAAACTTCGTATTCGCAATTACTCGCAAATGGAACTCCGTATTCGCAATTACTCGCAAATGAAACTTCGTATTCGCAATTACTGGCAAATGGAACTCCGTATTCGCAATTACTTGCAAATGAAACTCCGTATTCGCAATTACTCGCAAATGAAACTCCGTATTCGCAATTACTCGCAAATGAAACTTCGTATTCGCAATTACTCGCAAATGAAACTTCGTATTCGCAATTACTCGCAAATGAAACTCCGTATTCGCAATTACTCGCAAATGAAACTTCGTATTCGCAATTACTCGCAAATGAAACTCCGTATTCGCAATTATTCGCAAATGAAACTTCGTATTCGCAATTACTCGCAAATGAAACTCCGTATTCGCAATTACTCGCAAATGAAACTCCGTATTCGCAATTACTCGCAAATGAAACTCCGTATTCGCAATTACTCGCAAATGAAACTTCGTATTCGCAATTACTCGCAAATGGAACTCCGTATTCGCAATTACTCGCAAATGAAACTCCGTATTCGCAATTACTCGCAAATAAAACTCCGTATTCGCAATTACTCGCAAATGAAACTTCGTATTCGCAATTACTCGCAAATGAAACTTCGTATTCGCAATTACTCGCAAATGAAACTCCGTATTCGCAATTACTCGCAAATGAAACTCCGTATTCGCAATTACTCGCAAATGAAACTTCGTATTCGCAATTACTCGCAAATGAAACTTCGTATTCGCAAATGAACCTTCGTATTGACAATTATTCGCAAATGAAACATCGTATTCGCAAACGAAACTCCGTATTCGCAATTACTCGCAAATGAAACTCCGTATTCGCAATTACTCGCAAATGAAACTTCGTATTCGCAATTACTCGCAAATGGAACTCCGTATTCGCAATTACTCGCAAATGAAACTCCGTATTCGCAATTACTCACAAATGAAACTCCGTATTCGCAATCACTCGCATATGAAACTTTGTATTCGCAATTACTCGCAAATGAAACTTCGTATTCGCAATTACTCGCAAATGAAACTCCGTATTCGCAATTAATCGCAAATGAAACTTCGTATTTGCAATTACTCGCAAATGAAACTTCGTATTCGCAATTACTCGCAAATGAAACTCCGTATTCGCAATTACTCGCAAATGAAACTTCGTATTCGCAATTACTCGCAAATGGAACTCCGTATTCGCAATTACTCGCAAATGAAATTTCGTATTCGCAATTACTGGCAAATGGAACTCCGTATTCGCAATTACTCGCAAATGAAACTCCGTATTCGCAATTACTCGCAAATGAAACTCCGTATTCGCAATTATTCGCAAATGAAACTTCGTATTCGCAATTACTCGCAAATGAAACTTCGTATTCGCAATTACTCGCAAATGAAACTTCGTATTCGCAATTACTCGCAAATGAAACTTCGTATTCGCAATTACTCGCAAATGAAACTCCGTATTCGCAATTACTCGCAAATGAAACTTCGTATTCGCAATTACTCGCAAATGAAACTCCGTATTCGCAATTACTTGCAAATGAAACTTCGTATTCGCAATTACTCGCAAATGAAACTTTGTATTCGCAATTATTCGCAAATGAAACTCCGTATTCGCAATTACTCGCAAATGAAACTTCGTATTCGCAATTACTCGCAAATGAAACTTCGTATTCGCAATTACTCGCAAATGGAACTCCGTATTCGCAATTACTCGCAAATGAAACTCCGTATTCGCAATTACTCGCAAATGAAACTCCGTATTCGCAATTACTCGCAAATGAAACTTCGTATTCGCAATTACTCGCAAATGGAACTCCGTATTCGCAATTACTCGCAAATGAAACTTCGTATTCGCAATTACTGGCAAATGGAACTCCGTATTCGCAATTACTTGCAAATGAAACTCCGTATTCGCAATTACTCGCAAATGAAACTCCGTATTCGCAATTACTCGCAAATGAAACTTCGTATTCGCAATTACTCGCAAATGAAACTTCGTATTCGCAATTACTCGCAAATGGAACTCCGTATTCGCAATTACTCGCAAATGAAACTTCGTATTCGCAATTACTCGCAAATGAAACTCCGTATTCGCAATTATTCGCAAATGAAACTTCGTATTCGCAATTACTCGCAAATGAAACTCCGTATTCGCAATTACTCGCAAATGAAACTCCGTATTCGCAATTACTCGCAAATGAAACTCCGTATTCGCAATTACTCGCAAATGAAACTTCGTATTCGCAATTACTCGCAAATGGAACTCCGTATTCGCAATTACTCGCAAATGAAACTCCGTATTCGCAATTACTCGCAAATAAAACTCCGTATTCGCAATTACTCGCAAATGAAACTTCGTATTCGCAATTACTCGCAAATGAAACTTCGTATTCGCAATTACTCGCAAATGAAACTCCGTATTCGCAATTACTCGCAAATGAAACTTCGTATTCGCAATTACTCGCAAATGAAACTTCGTATTCGCAATTACTCGCAAATGGAACTCCGTATTCGCAATTACTCGCAAATGAAACTCCGTATTCGCAATTACTCGCAAATGAAACTCCGTATTCGCAATTACTCGCAAATGAAACTTCGTATTCGCAATTACTCGCAAATAAAACTTCGTATTCGCAATTACTCGCAAATGAAACTTCGTATTCGCAATTATTCGCAAATGAAACTCCGTATTCGCAATTACTCGCAAATGAAACTCCGTATTCGCAATTACTCGCAAATGAAACTTCGTATTCGCAATTACTTGCAAATGAAACTTCGTATTCGCAATTACTCGCAAATGAAACTCCGTATTCGCAATTACTCGCAAATAAAACTTCGTATTCGCAATTACTCGCAAATGGAACTCCGTATTCGCAATTACTCGCAAATGAAACTCCGTATTCGCAATTACTCACAAATGAAACTCCGTATTCGCAATCACTCGCATATGAAACTTTGTATTCGCAATTACTCGCAAATGAAACTTCGTATTCGCAATTACTCGCAAATGAAACTCCGTATTCGCAATTACTCGCAAATGAAACTTCGTATTTGCAATTACTCGCAAATGAAACTTCGTATTCGCAATTACTCGCAAATGAAACTCCGTATTCGCAATTACTCGCAAATGAAACTTCGTATTCGCAATTACTCGCAAATGGAACTCCGTATTCGCAATTACTCGCAAATGAAACTTCGTATTCGCAATTACTGGCAAATGGAACTCCGTATTCGCAATTACTCGCAAATGAAACTCCGTATTCGCAATTATTCGCAAATGAAACTTCGTATTCGCAATTACTCGCAAATGAAACTCCGTATTCGCAATTACTCGCAAATGAAACTCCGTATTCGCAATTACTCGCAAATGAAACTCCGTATTCGCAATTACTCGCAAATGAAACTCCGTATTCGCAATTACTCGCAAATGAAACTCCGTATTCGCAATTACTCGCAAATGAAACTTCGTATTCGCAATTACTCGCAAATGGAACTCCGTATTCGCAATTACTCGCAAATGAAACTCCGTATTCGCAATTACTGGCAAATGGAACTCCGTATTCGCAATTACTCGCAAATGAAACTCCGTATTCGCAATTATTCGCAAATGAAACTTCGTATTCGCAATTACTCGCAAATGAAACTCCGTATTCGCAATTACTCGCAAATGAAACTTCGTATTCGCAATTACTCGCAAATGAAACTCCGTATTCGCAATTACTCGCAAATGAAACTCCGTATTCGCAATTACTCGCAAATGAAACTCCGTATTCGCAATTACTCGCAAATGAAACTCCGTATTCGCAATTACTCGCAAATGAAACTCCGTATTCGCAATTACTCGCAAATGAAACTCCGTATTCGCAATTACTCGCAAATGAAACTCCGTATTCGCAATTACTCGCAAATGAAACTCCGTATTCGCAATTACTCGCAAATGAAACTTCGTATTCGCAATTACTCGCAAATGGAACTCCGTTTTCGCAATTACTCGCAAATGAAACTTCGTATTCGCAATTACTGGCAAATGGAACTCCGTATTCGCAATTACTCGCAAATGAAACTCCGTATTCGCATTATTCGCAAATGAAACTTCGTATTCGCAATTACTCGCAAATGAAACTCCGTATTCGCAATTACTCGCAAATGAAACTTCGTATTCGCAATTACTCGCAACTGAAACTTCGTGTTCGCAATTATTCGCAAATGAAACTCCGTATTCGCAATTACTCGCAAATGAAACTCCGTATTCGCAATTACTCGCAAATGAAACTTCGTATTCGCAATTACTCGCAAATGAAACTTCGTATTCGCAATTACTCGCAAATGAAACTCCGTATTCGCAATTACTCGCAAATGAAACTTCGTATTCGCAATTACTCGCAAATGAAACTCCGTATTCGCAATTACTCGCAAATGAAACTTCGTATTCGCAATTACTCGCAAATGAAACTTCGTATTCGCAATTACTCGCAAATGAAACTCAGTATTCGCAATTACTCGCAAATGAAACTCCGTATTCGCAATTACTCGCAAATGAAACTCCGTATTCGCAATTATTCGCAAATGAAACTTCGTATTCGCAATTACTCGCAAATGAAACTCCGTATTCGCAATTACTCGCAAATGAAACTCCGTATTCGCAATTACTCGCAAATGAAACTCCGTATTCGCAATTACTCGCAAATGAAACTTCGTATTCGCAATTACTCGCAAATGGAACTCCGTATTCGCAATTACTCGCAAATGAAACTCCGTATTCGCAATTACTCGCAAATAAAACTCCGTATTCGCAATTACTCGCAAATGAAACTTCGTATTCGCAATTACTCGCAAATGAAACTTCGTATTCGCAATTACTCGCAAATGAAACTCCGTATTCGCAATTACTCGCAAATGAAACTTCGTATTCGCAATTACTCGCAAATGAAACTTCGTATTCGCAATTACTCGCAAATGGAACTCCGTATTCGCAATTACTCGCAAATGAAACTCCGTATTCGCAATTACTCGCAAATGAAACTCCGTATTCGCAATTACTCGCAAATGAAACTTCGTATTCGCAATTACTCGCAAATAAAACTTCGTATTCGCAATTACTCGCAAATGAAACTTCGTATTCGCAATTATTCGCAAATGAAACTCCGTATTCGCAATTACTCGCAAATGAAACTCCGTATTCGCAATTACTCGCAAATGAAACTTCGTATTCGCAATTACTTGCAAATGAAACTTCGTATTCGCAATTACTCGCAAATGAAACTCCGTATTCGCAATTACTCGCAAATAAAACTTCGTATTCGCAATTACTCGCAAATGGAACTCCGTATTCGCAATTACTCGCAAATGAAACTCCGTATTCGCAATTACTCACAAATGAAACTCCGTATTCGCAATCACTCGCATATGAAACTTTGTATTCGCAATTACTCGCAAATGAAACTTCGTATTCGCAATTACTCGCAAATGAAACTCCGTATTCGCAATTACTCGCAAATGAAACTTCGTATTTGCAATTACTCGCAAATGAAACTTCGTATTCGCAATTACTCGCAAATGAAACTCCGTATTCGCAATTACTCGCAAATGAAACTTCGTATTCGCAATTACTCGCAAATGGAACTCCGTATTCGCAATTACTCGCAAATGAAACTTCGTATTCGCAATTACTGGCAAATGGAACTCCGTATTCGCAATTACTCGCAAATGAAACTCCGTATTCGCAATTATTCGCAAATGAAACTTCGTATTCGCAATTACTCGCAAATGAAACTCCGTATTCGCAATTACTCGCAAATGAAACTCCGTATTCGCAATTACTCGCAAATGAAACTCCGTATTCGCAATTACTCGCAAATGAAACTCCGTATTCGCAATTACTCGCAAATGAAACTCCGTATTCGCAATTACTCGCAAATGAAACTTCGTATTCGCAATTACTCGCAAATGGAACTCCGTATTCGCAATTACTCGCAAATGAAACTCCGTATTCGCAATTACTGGCAAATGGAACTCCGTATTCGCAATTACTCGCAAATGAAACTCCGTATTCGCAATTATTCGCAAATGAAACTTCGTATTCGCAATTACTCGCAAATGAAACTCCGTATTCGCAATTACTCGCAAATGAAACTTCGTATTCGCAATTACTCGCAAATGAAACTCCGTATTCGCAATTACTCGCAAATGAAACTCCGTATTCGCAATTACTCGCAAATGAAACTCCGTATTCGCAATTACTCGCAAATGAAACTCGTATTCGCAATTACTCGCAAATGAAACTCCGTATTCGCAATTACTCGCAAATGAAACTCCGTATTCGCAATTACTCGCAAATGAAACTCCGTATTCGCAATTACTCGCAAATGAAACTCCGTATTCGCAATTACTCGCAAATGAAACTTCGTATTCGCAATTACTCGCAAATGGAACTCCGTTTTCGCAATTACTCGCAAATGAAACTTCGTATTCGCAATTACTGGCAAATGGAACTCCGTATTCGCAATTACTCGCAAATGAAACTCCGTATTCGCAATTATTCGCAAATGAAACTTCGTATTCGCAATTACTCGCAAATGAAACTCCGTATTCGCAATTACTCGCAAATGAAACTTCGTATTCGCAATTACTCGCAACTGAAACTTCGTGTTCGCAATTATTCGCAAATGAAACTCCGTATTCGCAATTACTCGCAAATGAAACTCCGTATTCGCAATTACTCGCAAATGAAACTTCGTATTCGCAATTACTCGCAAATGAAACTTCGTATTCGCAATTACTCGCAAATGAAACTCCGTATTCGCAATTACTCGCAAATGAAACTTCGTATTCGCAATTACTCGCAAATGAAACTCCGTATTCGCAATTACTCGCAAATGAAACTTCGTATTCGCAATTACTCGCAAATGAAACTTCGTATTCGCAATTACTCGCAAATGAAACTCAGTATTCGCAATTACTCGCAAATGAAACTCCGTATTCGCAATTACTCGCAAATGAAACTTCGTATTTGCAATTACTCGCAAATGAAACTTTGTATTCGCAATTACTCGCAAATGAAACTTCGTATTCGCAATTATTCGCAAATGAAACTCCGTATTCGCAATTACTCGCAAATGAAACTCCGTATTCGCAATTACTCGCAAATGAAACTCCGTATTCGCAATTATTCGCAAATGAAACTTCGTATTCGCAATTACTCGCAAATGAAACTTCGTATTCGCAATTACTCGCAAATGAAACTCCGTATTCGCAATTACTCGCAAATGAAACTCCGTATTCGCAATTACTCGCAAATGAAACTTCGTATTCGCAATTACTCGCAAATGAAACTTCGTATTCGCAATTACTCGCAAATGAAACTCCGTATTCGCAATTACTCGCAAATGAAACTTCGTATTCGCAATTACTCGCAAATGAAACTCCGTATTCGCAATTACTCGCAAATGAAACTTCGTATTCGCAATTACTCGCAAATGAAACTTCGTATTCGCAATTACTCGCAAATGAAACTCAGTATTCGCAATTACTCGCAAATGAAACTCCGTATTCGCAATTACTCGCAAATGAAACTTCGTATTTGCAATTACTCGCAAATGAAACTTTGTATTCGCAATTACTCGCAAATGAAACTCCGTATTCGCAATTACTCGCAAATGAAACTTCGTATTCGCAATTACTCGCAAATGAAACTTCGTATTCGCAATTACTCGCAAATGAAACTTCGTATTCGCAATTACTCGCAAATGAAACTCCGTATTCGCAATTACTCGCAAATGAAACTTCGTATTCGCAATTACTCGCAAATGAAACTTCGTATTCGCAATTACCCGCAAATGGAACTCCGTATTCGCAATTACTCGCAAATGAAACTCCGTATTCGCAATTACTCGCAAATGAAACTCCGTATTCGCAATTACTCGCAAATGAAACTTCGTATTCGCAATTACTCGCAAATAAAACTTCGTATTCGCAATTACTCGCAAATGAAACTTCGTATTCGCAATTATTCGCAAATGAAACTCCGTATTCGCAATTACTCGCAAACGAAACTCCGTATTCGCAATTACTCGCAAATGAAACTTCGTATTCGCAATTACTCGCAAATGAAACTTCGTATTCGCAATTACTCGCAAATGAAACTCCGTATTCGCAATTACTCGCAAATGAAACTTCGTATTCGCAATTACTCGCAAATGGAACTCCGTATTCGCAATTACTCGCAAATGAAACTCCGTATTCGCAATTACTCACAAATGAAACTCCGTATTCGCAATCACTCGCATATGAAACTTTGTATTCGCAATTACTCGCAAATGAAACTTCGTATTCGCAATTACTCGCAAATGAAACTCCGTATTCGCAATTACTCGCAAATGAAACTTCGTATTTGCAATTACTCGCAAATGAAACTTCGTATTCGCAATTACTCGCAAATGAAACTCCGTATTCGCAATTACTCGCAAATGAAACTTCGTATTCGCAATTACTCGCAAATGGAACTCCGTATTCGCAATTACTCGCAAATGAAACTTCGTATTCGCAATTACTGGCAAATGGAACTCCGTATTCGCAATTACTCGCAAATGAAACTCCGTATTCGCAATTATTCGCAAATGAAACTTCGTATTCGCAATTACTCGCAAATGAAACTCCGTATTCGCAATTACTCGCAAATGAAACTCCGTATTCGCAATTACTCGCAAATGAAACTCCGTATTCGCAATTACTCGCAAATGAAACTCCGTATTCGCAATTACTCGCAAATGAAACTCCGTATTCGCAATTACTCGCAAATGAAACTTCGTATTCGCAATTACTCGCAAATGAAACTTCGTATTAGCAATTACTCGCAAATGAAACTCTGTATTCGCAATTATTCGCAAATGAAACTTCGTATTCGCAATTACTCGCAAATGAAACTCCGTATTCGCAATTACTCGCAAATGAAACTCCGTATTCGCAATTACTCGCAAATGAAACTCCGTATTCGCAATTACTCGCAAATGGAACTCCGTATTCGCAATTACTCGCAAATGAAACTTCGTATTCGCAATTACTCGCAAATGAAACTTCGTATTCGCAATTACTCGCAAATGAAACTCCGTATTCGCAATTACTCGCAAATGAAACTTCGTATTCGCAATTACTCGCAAATGAAACTTCGTATTCGCAATTACTCGCAAATGAAACTCCGTATTCGCAATTACTCGCAAATGAAACTTCGTATTCGCAATTACTCGCAAATGAAACTCCGTATTCGCAATTACTTGCAAATGAAACTTCGTATTCGCAATTACTCGCAAATAAAACTTCGTATTCGCAATTACTCGCAAATAAAACTTCGTATTCGCAATTACTCGCAAATGAAACTTCGTATTCGCAATTATTCGCAAATGAAACTCCGTATTCGCAATTACTCGCAAATGAAACTCCGTATTCGCAATTACTCGCAAATGAAACTCCGTATTCGCAATTACTCGCAAATGAAACTTCGTATTCGCAATTACTCGCAAATGAAACTTCGTATTCGCAATTACTCGCAAATGAAACTCCGTATTCGCAATTATTCGCAAATGAAACTTCGTATTCGCAATTACTCGCAAATGAAACTTCGTATTCGCAATTACTCGCAAATGAAACTCCGTATTCGCAATTACTCGCAAATGAAACTCCGTATTCGCAATTACTCGCAAATGAAACTTCGTATTCGCAATTACTCGCAAATGGAACTCCGTATTCGCAATTACTCGCAAATGGAACTCCGTATTCGCAATTACTCGCAAATGAAACTTCGTATTCGCAATTACTCGCAAATGAAACTCCGTATTCGCAATTACTCGCAAATGAAACTTCGTATTCGCAATTACTCGCAAATGAAACTTCGTATTCGCAATTACTCGCAAATGAAACTCCGTATTCGCAATTACTCGCAAATGAAACTCCGTATTCGCAATTACTCGCAAATGAAACTTCGTATTCGCAATTACTCGCAAATAAAACTTCGTATTCGCAATTACTCGCAAATGAAACTTCGTATTCGCAATTATTCGCAAATGAAACTCCGTATTCGCAATTACTCGCAAACGAAACTCCGTATTCGCAATTACTCGCAAATGAAACTTCGTATTCGCAATTACTCGCAAATGAAACTTCGTATTCGCAATTACTCGCAAATGAAACTCCGTATTCGCAATTACTCGCAAATGAAACTTCGTATTCGCAATTACTCGCAAATGGAACTCCGTATTCGCAATCACTCGCAAATGAAACTCCGTATTCGCAATTACTCACAAATGAAACTCCGTATTCGCAATCACTCGCATATGAAACTTTGTATTCGCAATTACTCGCAAATGAAACTTCGTATTCGCAATTACTCGCAAATGAAACTCCGTATTCGCAATTACTCGCAAATGAAACTTCGTATTTGCAATTACTCGCAAATGATACTTCGTATTCGCAAATACTCGCAAATGAAACTCCGTATTCGCAATTACTCGCAAATGAAACTTCGTATTCGCAATTACTCGCAAATGGAACTCCGTATTCGCAATTACTCGCAAATGAAACTTCGTATTCGCAATTACTGGCAAATGGAACTCCGTATTCGCAATTACTCGCAAATGAAACTCCGTATTCGCAATTATTCGCAAATGAAACTTCGTATTCGCAATTACTCGCAAATGAAACTCCGTATTCGCAATTACTCGCAAATGAAACTCCGTATTCGCAATTACTCGCAAATGAAACTCCGTATTCGCAATTACTCGCAAATGAAACTCCGTATTCGCAATTACTCGCAAATGAAACTCCGTATTCGCAATTACTCGCAAATGAAACTTCGTATTCGCAATTACTCGCAAATGAAACTTCGTATTAGCAATTACTCGCAAATGAAACTCTGTATTCGCAATTATTCGCAAATGAAACTTCGTATTCGCAATTACTCGCAAATGAAACTCCGTATTCGCAATTACTCGCAAATGAAACTCCGTATTCGCAATTACTCGCAAATGAAACTCCGTATTCGCAATTACTCGCAAATGGAACTCCGTATTCGCAATTACTCGCAAATGAAACTTCGTATTCGCAATTACTCGCAAATGAAACTTCGTATTCGCAATTACTCGCAAATGAAACTCCGTATTCGCAATTACTCGCAAATGAAACTTCGTATTCGCAATTACTCGCAAATGAAACTTCGTATTCGCAATTACTCGCAAATGAAACTCCGTATTCGCAATTACTCGCAAATGAAACTTCGTATTCGCAATTACTCGCAAATGAAACTCCGTATTCGCAATTACTTGCAAATGAAACTTCGTATTCGCAATTACTCGCAAATAAAACTTCGTATTCGCAATTACTCGCAAATAAAACTTCGTATTCGCAATTACTCGCAAATGAAACTTCGTATTCGCAATTATTCGCAAATGAAACTCCGTATTCGCAATTACTCGCAAATGAAACTCCGTATTCGCAATTACTCGCAAATGAAACTCCGTATTCGCAATTACTCGTAAATGAAACTTCGTATTCGCAATTACTCGCAAATGAAACTTCGTATTCGCAATTACTCGCAAATGAAACTCCGTATTCGCAATTATTCGCAAATGAAACTTCGTATTCGCAATTACTCGCAAATGAAACTTCGTATTCGCAATTACTCGCAAATGAAACTCCGTATTCGCAATTACTCGCAAATGAAACTCCGTATTCGCAATTACTCGCAAATGAAACTTCGTATTCGCAATTACTCGCAAATGGAACTCCGTATTCGCAATTACTCGCAAATGGAACTCCGTATTCGCAATTACTCGCAAATGAAACTTCGTATTCGCAATTACTCGCAAATGAAACTCCGTATTCGCAATTACTCGCAAATGAAACTTCGTATTCGCAATTACTCGCAAATGAAACTTCGTATTCGCAATTACTCGCAAATGAAACTCCGTATTCGCAATTACTCGCGAATGAAACTTCGTATTCGCAATTACTCGCAAATGAAACTCCGTATTCGCAATTACTTGCAAATGAAACTTCGTATTCGCAATTACTCGCAAATAAAACTTCGTATTCGCAATTACTCGCAAATGAAACTTCGTATTCGCAATTATTCGCAAATGAAACTCCGTATTCGCAATTACTCGCAAATGAAACTCCGTATTCGCAATTACTCGCAAATGAAACTTCGTATTCGCAATTACTCGCAAATGAAACTTCGTATTCGCAATTACTCGCAAATGAAACTCCGTATTCGCAATTACTCGCAAATGAAACTTCGTATTCGCAATTACTCGCAAATGAAACTTCGTATTCGCAATTACTCGCAAATGAAACTCCGTATTCGCAATTACTCACAAATGAAACTCCGTATTCGCAATCACTCGCATATGAAACTTTGTATTCGCAATTACTCGCAAATGAAACTTCGTATTCGCAATTACTCGCAAATGAAACTCCGTATTCGCAATTACTCGCAAATGAAACTTCGTATTTGCAATTACTCGCAAATGAAACTTCGTATTCGCAATTACTCGCAAATGAAACTCCGTATTCGCAATTACTCGCAAATGAAACTTCGTATTTGCAATTACTCGCAAATGAAACTCCGTATTCGCAATTACTCGCAAATGAAACTTCGTATTCGCAATTACTGGCAAATGGAACTCCGTATTTGCAATTACTCGCAAATGAAACTCCGTATTCGCAATTACTCGCAAATGAAACTTCGTATTCGCAATTACTCGCAAATGGAACTCCGTATTCGCAATTACTCGCAAATGAAACTTCGTATTCGCAATTACTCGCAAATGAAACTTCGTATTCGCAATTACTCGCAAATGAAACTCCGTATTCGCAATTACTCGCAAATGAAATTTCGTATTCGCAATTATTCGCAAATGAAACTTCGTATTCGCAATTACTCGCAAATGAAACTCCGTATTCGCAATTACTCGCAAATGAAACTTCGTATTCGCAATTACTCGCAAATGAAACTTCGTATTCGCAATTACTCGCAAATGAAACTTCGTATTCGCAATTACTCGCAAATGAAACTCAGTATTCGCAATTACTCGCAAATGAAACTCCGTATTCGCAATTACTCGCAAATGAAACTTCGTATTTGCAATTACTCGCAAATGAAACTTTGTATTCGCAATTACTCGCAAATGAAACTCCGTATTCGCAATTACTCGCAAATGAAACTTCGTATTCGCAATTACTCGCAAATGGAACTCCGTATTCGCAATTACTCGCAAATGAAACTTCGTATTCGCAATTACTGGCAAATGGAACTCCGTATTCGCAATTACTTGCAAATGAAACTCCGTATTCGCACTTACTCGCAAATGAAACTCCGTATTCGCAATTACTCGCAAATGAAACTTCGTATTCGCAATTACTCGCAAATGAAACTTCGTATTCGCAATTACTCGCAAATGAAACTCCGTATTCGCAATTACTCGCAAATGAAACTTCGTATTCGCAATTACTCGAAAATGAAACTCCGTATTCGCAATTATTCGCAAATGAAACTTCGTATTCGCAATTACTCGCAAATGAAACTCCGTATTCGCAATTACTCGCAAATGAAACTCCGTATTCGCAATTACTCGCAAATGAAACTCCGTATTCGCAATTACTCGCAAATGAAACTCCGTATTCGCAATTACTCGCAAATGAAACTCCGTATTCGCAATTACTCGCAAATGAAACTTCGTATTCGCAATTACTCGCAAATGAAACTTCGTATTCGCAATTACTCGCAAATGAAACTCAGTATTCGCAATTACTCGCAAATGAAACTCCGTATTCGCAATTACTCGCAAATGAAACTCCGTATTCGCAATTACTCGCAAATGAAACTTCGTATTCGCAATTACTCGCAATTGAAACTTCGTATTCGCAATTACTCGCAAATGAAACTCAGTATTCGCAATTACTCGCAAATGAAACTCCGTATTCGCAATTACTCGCAAATGAAACTTCGTATTTGCAATTACTCGCAAATGAAACTTTGTATTCGCAATTACTCGCAAATGAAACTCCGTATTTGCAATTACTCGCAAATGAAACTTTGTATTCGCAATTACTCGCAAATGAAACTCCGTATTCGCAATTACTCGCAAATGAAACTTCGTATTCGCAATTACTCGCAAATGGAACTCCGTATTCGCAATTACTCGCAAATGAAACTTCGTATTCGCAATTACTGGCAAATGGAACTCCGTATTCGCAATTACTTGCAAATGAAACTCCGTATTCGCACTTACTCGCAAATGAAACTCCGTATTCGCAATTACTCGCAAATGAAACTTCGTATTCGCAATTACTCGCAAATGAAACTTCGTATTCGCAATTACTCGCAAATGAAACTCCGTATTCGCAATTACTCGCAAATGAAACTTCGTATTCGCAATTACTCGAAAATGAAACTCCGTATTCGCAATTATTCGCAAATGAAACTTCGTATTCGCAATTACTCGCAAATGAAACTCCGTATTCGCAATTACTCGCAAATGAAACTCCGTATTCGCAATTACTCGCAAATGAAACTCCGTATTCGCAATTACTCGCAAATGAAACTCCGTATTCGCAATTACTCGCAAATGAAACTCCGTATTCGCAATTACTCGCAAATGAAACTTCGTATTCGCAATTACTCGCAAATGAAACTTCGTATTCGCAATTACTCGCAAATGAAACTCAGTATTCGCAATTACTCGCAAATGAAACTCCGTATTCGCAATTACTCGCAAATGAAACTCCGTATTCGCAATTACTCGCAAATGAAACTTCGTATTCGCAATTACTCGCAATTGAAACTTCGTATTCGCAATTACTCGCAAATGAAACTCAGTATTCGCAATTACTCGCAAATGAAACTCCGTATTCGCAATTACTCGCAAATGAAACTTCGTATTTGCAATTACTCGCAAATGAAACTTTGTATTCGCAATTACTCGCAAATGAAACTCCGTATTCGCAATTACTCGCAAATGAAACTCCGTATTCGCAATTATTCGCAAATGAAACTTCGTATTCGCAATTACTCGCAAATGAAACTCCGTATTCGCAATTACTCGCAAATGAAACTCCGTATTCGCAATTACTCGCAAATGAAACTCCGTATTCGCAATTACTCGCAAATGAAACTTCGTATTTGCAATTACTCGCAAATGAAACTTTGTATTCGCAATTACTCGCAAATGAAACTCCGTATTCGCAATTACTCGCAAATGAAACTTCGTATTCGCAATTACTCGCAAATGAAACTCCGTATTCGCAATTATTCGCAAATGAAACTTCGTATTCGCAATTACTCGCAAATGAAACTTCGTATTCGCAATTACTCGCAAATGAAACTCCGTATTCGCAATTACTCGCAAATGAAACTTCGTATTCGCAATTACTCGCAAATGAAACTCCGTATTCGCAATTATTCGCAAATGAAACTTCGTATTCGCAATTACTCGCAAATGAAACTCCGTATTCGCAATTACTCGCAAATGAAACTCCGTATTCGCAATTACTCGCGAATGAAACTCCGTATTCGCAATTACTCGCAAATGAAACTTCGTATTCGCAATTACTCGCAAATGGAACTCCGTATTCGCAATTACTCGCAAATGAAACTCCGTATTCACAATTACTCGCAAATGAAACTCCGTATTCGCAATTATTCGCAAATGAAACTTCGTATTCGCAATTACTCGCAAATGAAACTCCGTATTCGCAATTACTCGCAAATGAAACTCCGTATTCGCAATTACTCGCAAATGAAACTTCGTATTCGCAATTACTCGCAAATGAAACTCCGTATTCGCAATTATTCGCAAATGAAACTCCGTATTCGCAATTATTCGCAAATGAAACTTCGTATTCGCAATTACTCGCAAATGAAACTTCGTTATCGCAATTACTCGCAAATGAAACTCCGTATTCGCAATTACTCGCAAATGAAACTCCGTATTCGCAATTACTCGCAAATGAAACTTCGTATTCGCAATTACTCGCAAATGGAACTCCGTATTCGCAATTACTCGCAAATGGAACTCCGTATTCGCAATTACTCGCAAATGAAACTTCGTATTCGCAATTACTCGCAAATGAAACTCCGTATTCGCAATTATTCGCAAATGAAACTTCGTATTCGCAATTACTCGCAAATGAAACTTCGTATTCGCAATTACTCGCAAATGAAACTCCGTATTCGCAATTATTCGCAAATGAAACTCCGTATTCGCAATTACTCGCAAATGAAACTCCGTATTCGCAATTACTCGCAAATGAAACTCCGTATTCGCAATTATTCGCAAATGAAACTTCGTATTCGCAATTACTCGCAAATGAAACTTCGTATTCGCAATTACTCGCAAATGAAACTCCGTATTCGCAATTACTCGCAAATGAAACTCCGTATTCGCAATTACTCGCAAATGAAACTTCGTATTCGCAATTACTCGCAAATGGAACTCCGTATTCGCAATTACTCGCAAATGGAACTCCGTATTCGCAATTACTCGCAAATGAAACTTCGTATTCGCAATTACTCGCAAATGAAACTCCGTATTCGCAATTACTCGCAAATGAAACTTCGTATTCGCAATTACTCGCAAATGAAACTTCGTATTCGCAATTACTCGCAAATGAAACTCAGTATTCGCAATTACTCGCAAATGAAACTCCGTATTCGCAATTACTCGCAAATGAAACTTCGTATTTGCAATTACTCGCAAATGAAACTTTGTATTCGCAATTACTCGCAAATGAAACTCCGTATTCGCAATTACTCGCAAATGAAACTTCGTATTCGCAATTACTCGCAAATGAAACTCCGTATTCGCAATTATTCGCAAATGAAACTTCGTATTCGCAATTACTCGCAAATGAAACTTCGTATTCGCAATTACTCGCAAATGAAACTCCGTATTCGCAATTACTCGCAAATGAAACTTCGTATTCGCAATTACTCGCAAATGAAACTCCGTATTCGCAATTATTCGCAAATGAAACTTCGTATTCGCAATTACTCGCAAATGAAACTCCGTATTCGCAATTACTCGCAAATGAAACTTCGTATTCGCAATTATTCGCAAATGAAACTTCGTATTCGCAATTACTCGCAAATGAAACTTCGTATTCGCAATTACTCGCAAATGAAACTCCGTTTTCGCAATTACTCGCAAATGAAACTCCGTATTCGCAATTACTCGCAAATGAAACTCCGTATTCGCAATTACTCGCAAATGAAACTCCGTATTCGCAATTACTCGCAAATGAAACTTCGTATTCGCAATTACTCGCAAATGGAACTCCGTATTCGCAATTACTCGCAAATGGAACTCCGTATTCGCAATTACTCGCAAATGAAACTTCGTATTCGCAATTACTCGCAAATGAAACTCCGTATTCGCAATTACTCGCAAATGAAACTTCGTATTCGCAATTACTCGCAAATGAAACTTCGTATTCGCAATTACTCGCAAATGAAATTCCGTATTCGCAATTACTCGCAAATGAAACTTCGTATTCGCAATTACTCGCAAATGAAACTCCGTATTCGCAATTACTCGCAAATGAAACTCAGTATTCGCAATTACTCGCAAATGAAACTCCGTATTCGCAATTAATCGCAAATGAAACTTCGTATTTGCAATTACTCGCAAATGAAACTTTGTATTCGCAATTACTCGCAAATGAAACTTCGTATTCGCAATTACTCGCAAATGAAACTCCGTATTCGCAATTATTCGCAAATGAAACTTCGTATTCGCAATTACTCGCAAATGAAACTCCGTATTCGCAATTACTCGCAAATGAAACTCCGTATTCGCAATTACTCGCGAATGAAACTCCGTATTCGCAATTACTCGCAAATGAAACTTCGTATTCGCAATTACTCGCAAATGGAACTCCGTATTCGCAATTACTCGCAAATGAAACTCCGTATTCGCAATTACTCGCAAATGAAACTCCGTATTCGCAATTATTCGCAAATGAAACTTCGTATTCGCAATTACTCGCAAATGAAACTCCGTATTCGCAATTACTCGCAAATGAAACTCCGTATTCGCAATTACTCGCAAATGAAACTTCGTATTCGCAATTACTCGCAAATGAAACTTCGTATTCGCAATTACTCGCAAATGAAACTCCGTATTCGCAATTACTCGCAAATGAAACTCAGTATTCGCAATTACTCGCAAATGAAACTCCGTATTCGCAATTAATCGCAAATGAACCTTGGTATTTGCAATTACTCGCAAATGAAACTTTGTATTCGCAATTACTCGCAAATGAAACTCCGTATTCGCAATTACTCGCAAATGAAACTTCGTAT
>OZ038438.1:10461738-10510495 GCA_964036275.1 Litoditis marina | reverse complement strand
TTTGCGAGTAATTGCGAATACGGAGTTTCATCTGCGAGTAATTGCGAATACGGAGTTTCATTTGCGAGTAATTGCGAATACGAAGTTTCATTTGCGAATAATTGCGAATACGGAGTTTCATTTGCGAGTAATTGCGAATACGAAGTTTCATTTGCGAGTAATTGCGAATACGAAGTTTCATTTGCGAGTAATTGCGAATACGGAGTTTCATTTGCGAGTAATTGCGAATACGAAGTTTCATTTGCGAGTAATTGCAAATACGAAGTTTCATTTGCGAATAATTGCGAATACGGAGTTTCATTTGCGAGTAATTGCGAATACGGAGTTTCATTTGCGAGTAATTGCGAATACGGAGTTCCATTTGCGAGTAATTGCGAATACGAAGTTTCATTTGCGAGTAATTGCGAATACGGAGTTTCATTTGCGAGTAATTGCGAATACGGAGTTTCATTTGCGAGTAATTGCGAATACGAAGTTTCATTTGCGAGTAATTGCGAATACGAAGTTTCATTTGCGAGTAATTGCGAATACGGAGTTTCATTTGCGAGTAATTGCGAATACGAAGTTTCATTTGCGAGTAATTGCGAATACGGAGTTTCATTTGCGAGTAATTGCGAATACGGAGTTTCATTTGCGAGTAATTGCGAATACGAAGTTTCATTTGCGAATAATTGCGAATACGGAGTTTCATTTGCGAGTAATTGCGAATACGAAGTTTCATTTGCGAGTAATTGCGAATACGAAGTTTCATTTGCGAGTAATTGCCAATACGGAGTTTCATTTGCGAGTAATTGCGAATACGAAGTTTCATTTGCGAGTAATTGCAAATACGAAGTTTCATTTGCGAATAATTGCGAATACGGAGTTTCATTTGCGAGTAATTGCGAATACGGAGTTTCATTTGCGAGTAATTGCGAATACGGAGTTCCATTTGCGAGTAATTGCGAATACGAAGTTTCATTTGCGAGTAATTGCGAATACGGAGTTTCATTTGCGAGTAATTGCGAATACGGAGTTTCATTTGCGAGTAATTGCGAATACGGAGTTTCATTTGCGAGTAATTGCGAATACGGAGTTTCATTTGCGAATACGATGTTTCATTTGCGAATAATTGTCAATACAAAGGTTCATTTGCGAATACGATGTTTCATTTGTGAGTAATTGCGAATACGGAGTTTCATTTGCGAGTAATTGCGAATACGGAGTTCCATTCGCGAGTAATTGCGAATACGAAGTTTCATTTGCGAGTAATTGCGAATACGGAGTTTCATTTGCGAGTAATTGCGAATACGAAGTTTCATTTGCGAATAATTGCGAATACGAAGTTTCATTTGCGAGTAATTGCGAATACGAAGTTTCATTTGCGAGTAATTGCGAATACGAAGTTTCATTTGCGAGTAATTGCGAATACGAAGTTTCATTTGCGAGTAATTGCGAATACGGAGTTCCATTTGCGAGTAATTGCGAATACGAAGTTTCATTTGCGAGTAATTGCGAATACGGAGTCTCATTTGCGAGTAATTGCGAATACGAAGTTTCATTTGCGAGTAATTGCAAATACGAAGTTTCATTTGCGAGTAATTGCGAATACGGTGTTTCATTTGCGAGTAATTGCGAATACTGAGTTTCATTTGCGAGTAATTGCGAATACGGAGTTTCATTTGCGAGTAATTGCGAATACGAAGTTTCATTTGCGAGTAATTGCGAATACGAAGTTTCATTTGCGAGTTATTGCGAATACGAGGTTTCATTTGCGAGTAATTGCGAATACGGAGTTTCATTTGCGAGTAATTGCGAATACGGAGTTTCATTTGCGAGTAATTGCGAATACGGAGTTTCATTTGCGAGTAATTGCGAATACGGAGTTCCATTTGCGAGTAATTGCGAATACGAAGTTTCATTTGCGAGTAATTGCGAATACGGAGTTTCATTTGCGAGTAATTGCGAATACGGAGTTTCATTTGCGAGTAATTGCGAATACGAAGTTTCATTTGCGAATAATTGCGAATACGGAGTTTCATTTGCGAGTAATTGCGAATACGAAGTTTCATTTGCGAGTAATTGCGAATACGGAGTTTCATTTGCGAGTAATTGCGAATACGAAGTTTCATTTGCGAGTAATTGCGAATACGAAGTTTCATTTGCGAGTAATTGCGAATACGGAGTTTCATTTGCGAGTAATTGCGAATACGGAGTTTCATTTGCAAGTAATTGCGAATACGGAGTTCCATTTGCCAGTAATTGCGAATACGAAATTTCATTTGCGAGTAATTGCGAATACGGAGTTCCATTTGCGAGTAATTGCGAATACGAAGTTTCATTTGCGAGTAATTGCGAATACGGAGTTTCATTTGCGAGTAATTGCGAATACAAAGTTTCATTTGCGAGTAATTGCAAATACGAAGTTTCATTTGCGAGTAATTGCGAATACGGAGTTTCATTTGCGAGTAATTGCGAATACTGAGTTTCATTTGCGAGTAATTGCGAATACTGAGTTTCATTTGCGAGTAATTGCGAATACGAAGTTTCATTTGCGAGTAATTGCGAATACGGAGTTTCATTTGCGAGTAATTGCGAATACGGAGTTTCATTTGCGAGTAATTGCGAATACGAAGTTTCATTTGCGAATAATTGCGAATACGAAGTTTCATTTGCGAGTAATTGCGAATACGGAGTTTCATTTGCGAGTAATTGCGAATACGAAGTTTCATTTGCGAGTAATTGCGAATACGAAGTTTCATTTGCGAGTAATTGCGAATACGAAGTTTCATTTGCGAGTAATTGCGAATACGGAGTTCCATTTGCGAGTAATTGCGAATACGAAGTTTCATTTGCGAGTAATTGCGAATACGGAGTCTCATTTGCGAGTAATTGCGAATACGAAGTTTCATTTGCGAGTAATTGCGAATACGAAGTTTCATTTGCGAGTAATTGCGAATACGGAGTTTCATTTGCGAGTAATTGCGAATACGGAGTTTCATTTGCGAGTAATTGCGAATACGAAGTTTCATTTGCGAGTAATTGCGAATACGAAGTTTCATTTGCGAGTAATTGCGAATACGGAGTTTCATTTGCGAGTAATTGCGAATACGGAGTTTCATTTGCAAGTAATTGCGAATACGGAGTTCCATTTGCCAGTAATTGCGAATACGAAATTTCATTTGCGAGTAATTGCGAATACGGAGTTCCATTTGCGAGTAATTGCGAATACGAAGTTTCATTTGCGAGTAATTGCGAATACGGAGTTTCATTTGCGAGTAATTGCGAATACAAAGTTTCATTTGCGAGTAATTGCAAATACGAAGTTTCATTTGCGAGTAATTGCGAATACGGAGTTTCATTTGCGAGTAATTGCGAATACTGAGTTTCATTTGCGAGTAATTGCGAATACTGAGTTTCATTTGCGAGTAATTGCGAATACGAAGTTTCATTTGCGAGTAATTGCGAATACGGAGTTTCATTTGCGAGTAATTGCGAATACGGAGTTTCATTTGCGAGTAATTGCGAATACGAAGTTTCATTTGCGAATAATTGCGAATACGAAGTTTCATTTGCGAGTAATTGCGAATACGGAGTTTCATTTGCGAGTAATTGCGAATACGAAGTTTCATTTGCGAGTAATTGCGAATACGAAGTTTCATTTGCGAGTAATTGCGAATACGAAGTTTCATTTGCGAGTAATTGCGAATACGGAGTTCCATTTGCGAGTAATTGCGAATACGAAGTTTCATTTGCGAGTAATTGCGAATACGGAGTCTCATTTGCGAGTAATTGCGAATACGAAGTTTCATTTGCGAGTAATTGCGAATACGAAGTTTCATTTGCGAGTAATTGCGAATACGGAGTTTCATTTGCGAGTAATTGCGAATATTGAGTTTCATTTGCGAGTAATTGCGAATACGGAGTTTCATTTGCGAGTAATTGCGAATACGAAGTTTCATTTGCGAGTAATTGCGAATAGGAAGTTTCATTTGCGAGTAATTGCGAATACGGAGTTTCATTTGCAAGTAATTGCGAATACGGAGTTCCATTTGCCAGTAATTGCGAATACGAAATTTCATTTGCGAGTAATTGCGAATACGGAGTTCCATTTGCGAGTAATTGCGAATACGAAGTTTCATTTGCGAGTAATTGCGAATACGGAGTTTCATTTGCGAGTAATTGCGAATACAAAGTTTCATTTGCGAGTAATTGCAAATACGAAGTTTCATTTGCGAGTAATTGCGAATACGGAGTTTCATTTGCGAGTAATTGCGAATACTGAGTTTCATTTGCGAGTAATTGCGAATACTGAGTTTCATTTGCGAGTAATTGCGAATACGAAGTTTCATTTGCGAGTAATTGCGAATACGGAGTTTCATTTGCGAGTAATTGCGAATACGGAGTTTCATTTGCGAGTAATTGCGAATACGAAGTTTCATTTGCGAATAATTGCGAATACGAAGTTTCATTTGCGAGTAATTGCGAATACGGAGTTTCATTTGCGAGTAATTGCGAATACGAAGTTTCATTTGCGAGTAATTGCGAATACGAAGTTTCATTTGCGAGTAATTGCGAATACGAAGTTTCATTTGCGAGTAATTGCGAATACGGAGTTCCATTTGCGAGTAATTGCGAATACGAAGTTTCATTTGCGAGTAATTGCGAATACGGAGTCTCATTTGCGAGTAATTGCGAATACGAAGTTTCATTTGCGAGTAATTGCGAATACGAAGTTTCATTTGCGAGTAATTGCGAATACGGAGTTTCATTTGCGAGTAATTGCGAATACGGAGTTTCATTTGCGAGTAATTGCGAATACGAAGTTTCATTTGCGAGTAATTGCGAATACGAAGTTTCATTTGCGAGTAATTGCGAATACGGAGTTTCATTTGCGAGTAATTGCGAATACGGAGTTTCATTTGCAAGTAATTGCGAATACGGAGTTCCATTTGCCAGTAATTGCGAATACGAAATTTCATTTGCGAGTAATTGCGAATA
This sequence comes from Litoditis marina, assembly GCA_964036275.1. NCBI lineage: Eukaryota > Metazoa > Nematoda > Chromadorea > Rhabditida > Rhabditidae > Litoditis > Litoditis marina. Next base: position 10,505,515 of record OZ038438.1, on the reverse strand, counting down.
CGGAGTTCCATTTGCGAGTAATTGCGAATACGAAGTTTCATTTGCGAGTAATTGCGAATACGGAGTTTCATTTGCGAGTAATTGCGAATACAAAGTTTCATTTGCGAGTAATTGCAAATACGAAGTTTCATTTGCGAGTAATTGCGAATACGGAGTTTCATTTGCGAGTAATTGCGAATACTGAGTTTCATTTGCGAGTAATTGCGAATACTGAGTTTCATTTGCGAGTAATTGCGAATACGAAGTTTCATTTGCGAGTAATTGCGAATACGGAGTTTCATTTGCGAGTAATTGCGAATACGGAGTTTCATTTGCGAGTAATTGCGAATACGAAGTTTCATTTGCGAATAATTGCGAATACGAAGTTTCATTTGCGAGTAATTGCGAATACGGAGTTTCATTTGCGAGTAATTGCGAATACGAAGTTTCATTTGCGAGTAATTGCGAATACGAAGTTTCATTTGCGAGTAATTGCGAATACGAAGTTTCATTTGCGAGTAATTGCGAATACGGAGTTCCATTTGCGAGTAATTGCGAATACGAAGTTTCATTTGCGAGTAATTGCGAATACGGAGTCTCATTTGCGAGTAATTGCGAATACGAAGTTTCATTTGCGAGTAATTGCGAATACGAAGTTTCATTTGCGAGTAATTGCGAATACGGAGTTTCATTTGCGAGTAATTGCGAATATTGAGTTTCATTTGCGAGTAATTGCGAATACGGAGTTTCATTTGCGAGTAATTGCGAATACGAAGTTTCATTTGCGAGTAATTGCGAATAGGAAGTTTCATTTGCGAGTAATTGCGAATACGGAGTTTCATTTGCGAGTAATTGCAAATACGAATACGGAGTTTCATTTGCGAGTAATTGCGAATACGGAGTTTCATTTGCGAGTAATTGCGAATACGAAGTTTCATTTGCGAGTAATTGCGAATACGAAGTTTTATTTGCGAGTAATTGCGAATACGAAGTTTCATTGCAAGTAATTGCGAATACGGAGTTTCATTTGCGAATAATTGCGAATACGGAGTTTCATTTGCGAGTAATTGCGAATACGGAGTTTCATTTGCGAGTAATTGCGAATACGGAGTTCCATTTGCCAGTAATTGCGAATACGAAGTTTCATTTGCGAGTAATTGCGGATACGGAGTTCCATTTGCGAGTAATTGCGAATACGAAGTTTCATTTGCGAGTAATTGCGAATACGGAGTTTCATTTGCGAGTAATTGCGAATACGGAGTTTCATTTGCGAGTAATTGCAAATACGGAGTTCCATTTGCCAGTAATTGCGAATACGAAGTTTCATTTGCGAGTAATTGCGAATACGGAGTTCCATTTGCGAGTAATTGCGAATACGAAGTTTCATTTGCGAGTAATTGCGAATACGGAGTTTCATTTGCGAGTAATTGCGAATACGAAGTTTCATTTGCGAGTAATTGCAAATACGAAGTTTCATTTGCGAGTAATTGCGAATACGGAGTTTCATTTGCGAGTAATTGCGAATACGAAGTTTCATTTGCGAGTAATTGCGAATACAAAGTTTCATATGCGAGTAATTGCGAATACGGAGTTCCATTTGCCAGTAATTGCGAATACGGAGTTTCATTTGCGAGTAATTGCGAATACGGAGTTTCATTTGCGAGTAATTGCGAATACGAAGTTTCATTTGCGAGTAATTGCGAATACGAAGTTTCATTTGCGAGTAATTGCGAATACGAAGTTTCATTTGCGAGTAATTGCGAATACGGAGTTTCATTTGCGAGTAATTGCGAATACGGAGTTTCATTTGCGAGTAATTGCGAATACGGAGTTTCATTTGCGAGTAATTGCGAATACGGAGTTCCATTTGCGAGTAATTGCGAATACGAAGTTTCATTTGCGAGTAATTGCGAATACGGAGTTTCATTTGCGAGTAATTGCGAATACGGAGTTTCATTTGCGAGTAATTGCGAATACGGAGTTTCATTTGCGAGTAATTGCGAATACGGAGTTTCATTTGCAAGTAATTGCGAATACGGAGTTCCATTTGCCAGTAATTGCGAATACGAAATTTCATTTGCGAGTAATTGCGAATACGGAGTTCCATTTGCGAGTAATTGCGAATACGGAGTTTCATTTGCGAATAATTGCGAATACGGAGTTTCATTTGCGAGTAATTGCGAATACGGAGTTTCATTTGCGAGTAATTGCGAATACGGAGTTCCATTTGCCAGTAATTGCGAATACGAAGTTTCATTTGCGAGTAATTGCGGATACGGAGTTCCATTTGCGAGTAATTGCGAATACGAAGTTTCATTTGCGAGTAATTGCGAATACGAAGTTTCATTTGCGAGTAATTGCGAATACGAAGTTTCATTTGCGAGTAATTGCAAATACGAAGTTTCATTTGCGAGTAATTGCGAATACGGAGTTTCATTTGCGAGTAATTGCGAATACGAAGTTTCATTTGCGAGTAATTGCGAATACAAAGTTTCATTTGCGAGTAATTGCGAATACGAAGTTTCATTTGCGAGTAATTGCGAATACGAAGTTTCATTTGCGAGTAATTGCGAATACGGAGTTTCATTTGCGAGTAATTGCGAATACGAAGTTTCATTTGCGAGTAATTGCGAATACGAAGTTTTATTTGCGAGTAATTGCGAATACGAAGTTTCATTTGCGAGTAATTGCGAATACGGAGTTTCATTTGCGAGTAATTGCGAATACGGAGTTTCATTTGCGAGTAATTGTGAATACGGAGTTTCATTTGCGAGTAATTGCGAATACGAAGTTTCATTTGCGAATAATTGCGAATACGGAGTTTCATTTGCGAGTAATTGCGAATACGGAGTTTCATTTGCGAGTAATTGCGAATACGAAGTTTCATTTGCGAGTAATTGCGAATACGAAGTTTCATTTGCGAGTAATTGCGAATACGAAGTTTCATTTGCGAGTAATTGCGAATACGAAGTTTCATTTGCGAGTAATTGCGAATACGAAGTTTCATTTGCGAATAATTGCGAATACGGAGTTTCATTTGCGAGTAATTGCGAATACGGAGTTTCATTTGCGAGTAATTGCGAATACGGAGTTCCATTTGCCAGTAATTGCGAATACGAAGTTTCATTTGCGAGTAATTGCGGATACGGAGTTCCATTTGCGAGTAATTGCGAATACGAAGTTTCATTTGCGAGTAATTGCGAATACGGAGTTTCATTTGCGAGTAATTGCGAATACGAAGTTTCATTTGCGAGTAATTGCAAATACGAAGTTTCATTTGCGAGTAATTGCGAATACGGAGTTTCATTTGCGAGTAATTGCGAATACGAAGTTTCATTTGCGAGTAATTGCGAATACAAAGTTTCATATGCGAGTGATTGCGAATACGGAGTTTCATTTGTGAGTAATTGCGAATACGGAGTTTCATTTGCGAGTAATTGCGAATACGGAGTTCCATTTGCGAGTAATTGCGAATACGAAGTTTCATTTGCGAGTAATTGCAAATACGAAGTTTCATTTGCGAGTAATTGCGAATACGAAGTTTCATTTGCGAGTAATTGCGAATACAAAGTTTCATATGCGAGTGATTGCGAATACGGAGTTTCATTTGTGAGTAATTGCGAATACGGAGTTTCATTTGCGAGTAATTGCGAATACGGAGTTCCATTTGCGAGTAATTGCGAATACGAAGTTTCATTTGCGAGTAATTGCGAATACGGAGTTTCATTTGCGAGTAATTGCGAATACGAAGTTTCATTTGCGAGTAATTGCGAATACGAAGTTTCATTTGCGAGTAATTGCGAATACGGAGTTTAATTTGCGAGTAATTGCGAATACGGAGTTTCATTTGCGAATAATTGCGAATACGAAGTTTCATTTGCGAGTAATTGCAAATACGAAGTTTCATTTGCGAGTAATTGCGAATACGGAGTTTCATTTGCGAGTAATTGCGAATACGAAGTTTCATTTGCGAGTAATTGCGAATACAAAGTTTCATATGCGAGTGATTGCGAATACGGAGTTTCATTTGTGAGTAATTGCGAATACGGAGTTTCATTTGCGAGTAATTGCGAATACGGAGTTCCATTTGCGAGTAATTGCGAATACGAAGTTTCATTTGCGAGTAATTGCGAATACGGAGTTTCATTTGCGAGTAATTGCGAATACGAAGTTTCATTTGCGAGTAATTGCGAATACGAAGTTTCATTTGCGAGCAATTGCGAATACGGAGTTTCATTTGCGAGTAATTGCGAATACGGAGTTTCATTTGCGAATAATTGCGAATACGAAGTTTCATTTGCGAGTAATTGCGAATACGAAGTTTTATTTGCGAGTAATTGCGAATACGAAGTTTCATTTGCAAGTAATTGCGAATACGGAGTTTCATTTGCGAGTAATTGCGAATACGAAGTTTCATTTGCGAGTAATTGCGAATACGGAGTTTCATTTGCGAGTAATTGCGAATACGAAGTTTCATTTGCGAGTAATTGCGAATACGAAGTTTCATTTGCGAGTAATTGCGAATACGGAGTTTCATTTGCGAGTAATTGCGAATACGGAGTTTCATTTGCGAGTAATTGCGAATACGGAGTTTCATTTGCGAATACGATGTTTCATTTGCGAATAATTGTCAATACGAAGGTTCATTTGCGAATACGATGTTTCATTTGTGAGTAATTGCGAATACGGAGTTTCATTTGCGAGTAATTGCGAATACGGAGTTCCATTTGCGAGTAATTGCAAATACGGAGTTTCATTTGCGAGTAATTGCGAATACGGAGTTCCATTTGCGAGTAATTGCGAATACGAAGTTTCATTTGCGAGTAATTGCGAATACGGAGTTTCATTTGCGAGTAATTGCGAATACGGAGTTTCATTTGCGAGTAATTGCGAATACGGAGTTTCATTTGCGAGTAATTGCGAATACGAAGTTTCATTTGCGAATAATTGCGAATACGGAGTTTCATTTGCGAGTAATTGCGAATACGAAGTTTCATTTGCGAGTAATTGCGAATACGAAGTTTCATTTGCGAGTAATTGCGAATACGGAGTTTCATTTGCGAGTAATTGCGAATTCGGAGTTTTATTTGCGAGTAATTGCGAATACGAAGTTTCATTTGCGAATAATTGCGAATACGGAGTTTCATTTGCGAGTAATTGCGAATACGGAGTTCCATTTGCCAGTAATTGCGAATACGAAGTTTCATTTGCGAGTAATTGCGAATACGGAGTTCCATTTGCGAGTAATTGCGAATACGAAGTTTCATTTGCGAATAATTGCGAATACGGAGTTTCATTTGCGAGTAATTGCGAATACGAAGTTTCATTTGCGAGTAATTGCGAATACGGAGTTCCATTTGCCAGTAATTGCGAATACGAAGTTTCATTTGCGAGTAATTGCGAATACGAAGTTTCATTTGCGAGTAATTGCGAATACGGAGTTTCATTTGCGAGTAATTGCGAATACGAAGTTTCATTTGCGAGTAATTGCAAATACGAAGTTTCATTTGCGAGTAATTGCGAATACGGAGTTTCATTTGCGAGTAATTGCGAATACGGAGTTTCATTTGCGAGTAATTGCGAATACGAAGTTTCATTTGCGAGTAATTGCGAATACAAAGTTTCATATGCGAGTGATTGCGAATACGGAGTTTTATTTGCGAGTAATTGCGAATACAAAGTTTCATATGCGAGTAATTGCGAATACGGAGTTTCATTTGTGAGTAATTGCGAATACGGAGTTTCATTTGCGAGTAATTGCGAATACGGAGTTCCATTCGCGAGTAATTGCGAATACGAAGTTTCATTTGCGAGTAATTGCGAATACTGAGTTTCATTTGCGAGTAATTGCGAATACGGAGTTTCATTTGCGAGTAATTGCGAATACGAAGTTTCATTTGCGAGTAATTGCGAATACGAAGTTTCATTTGCGAGTAATTGCGAATACGGAGTTTCATTTGCGAGTAATTGCGAATACGGAGTTTCATTTGCGAGTAATTGCGAATACGAAGTTTCATTTGCGAATAATTGCGAATACGAAGTTTCATTTGCGAGTAATTGCGAATACGAAGTTTTATTTGCGAGTAATTGCGAATACGAGGTTTCATTTGCAAGTAATAGCGAATACGGAGTTTCATTTGCGAGTAATTGCGAATACGAAGTTTCATTTGCGAGTAATTGCGAATACGGAGTTTCATTTGCGAGTAATTGCGAATACGAAGTTTCATTTGCGAGTAATTGCGAATACGAAGTTTCATTTGCGAGTAATTGCGAATACGGAGTTTCATTCGCGAGTAATTGCGAATACGGAGTTTCATTTGCGAGTAATTGCGAATACGGAGTTCCATTTGCGAGTAATTGCGAATACGAAGTTTCATTTGCGAGTAATTGCGAATACGGAGTTTCATTTGCGAGTAATTGCGAATACGGAGTTTCATTTGCGAGTAATTGCGAATACGGAGTTTCATTTGCGAGTAATTGCGAATACGAAGTTTCATTTGCGAGTAATTGCGAATACGAAGTTTCATTTGCGAATAATTGCGAATACGGAGTATCATTTGCGAGTAATTGCGAATACGGAGTTTCATTTGCGAGTAATTGCGAATACGGAGTTCCATTTGCCAGTAATTGCGAATACGAAGTTTCATTTGCGAGTAATTGCGAATACGAAGTTTCATTTGCGAGTAATTGCGAATACAAAGTTTCATATGCGAGTGATTGCGAATACGGAGTTTCATTTGTGAGTAATTGCGAATACGGAGTTTCATTTGCGAGTAATTGCGAATACGGAGTTCCATTTGCGAGTAATTGCGAATACGAAGTTTCATTTGCGAGTAATTGCGAATACGGAGTTTCATTTGCGAGTAATTGCGAATACGGAGTTTCATTTGCGAGTAATTGCGAATACGGAGTTTCATTTGCGAGTAATTGCGAATACGAAGTTTCATTTGCGAGTAATTGCGAATACGAAGTTTCATTTGCGAATAATTGCGAATACGGAGTTTCATTTGCGAGTAATTGCGAATACGGAGTTTCATTTGCGAGTAATTGCGAATACGGAGTTCCATTTGCCAGTAATTGCGAATACGAAGTTTCATTTGCGAGTAATTGCGAATACGAAGTTTCATTTGCGAGTAATTGCGAATACAAAGTTTCATATGCGAGTGATTGCGAATACGGAGTTTCATTTGTGAGTAATTGCGAATACGGAGTTTCATTTGCGAGTAATTGCGAATACGGAGTTCCATTTGCGAGTAATTGCGAATACGAAGTTTCATTTGCGAGTAATTGCGAATACGGAGTTTCATTTGCGAGTAATTGCGAATAGGGAGTTTCATTTGCGAATACGATGTTTCATTTGCGAATAATTGTCAATACGAAGGTTCATTTGCGAATACGATGTTCATTTGCGAATAATTGCGAATACAAAGTTTCATATGCGAGTAATTGCGAATACGGAGTTTCATTTGTGAGTAATTGCGAATACGGAGTTTCATTTGCGAGTAATTGCGAATACGGAGTTCCATTCGCGAGTAATTGCGAATACGAAGTTTCATTTGCGAGTAATTGCGAATACTGAGTTTCATTTGCGAGTAATTGCGAATACGGAGTTTCATTTGCGAGTAATTGCGAATACGAAGTTTCATTTGCGAGTAATTGCGAATACGAAGTTTCATTTGCGAGTAATTGCGAATACGAAGTTTCATTTGCGAGTAATTGCGAATACGGAGTTTCATTTGCGAGTAATTGCGAATACGAAGTTTCATTTGCGAGTAATTGCGAATACGAAGTTTCATTTGCGAATAATTGCGAATACGAAGTTTCATTTGCGAGTAATTGCGAATACGAAGTTTTATTTGCGAGTAATTGCGAATACGAAGTTTCATTTGCAAGTAATAGCGAATACGGAGTTTCATTTGCGAGTAATTGCGAATACGAAGTTTCATTTGCGAGTAATTGCGAATACGGAGTTTCATTTGCGAGTAATTGCGAATACGAAGTTTCATTTGCGAGTAATTGCGAATACGAAGTTTCATTTGCGAGTAATTGCAAATACGGAGTTTCATTTGCGAGTAATTGCGAATACGGAGTTTCATTTGCGAGTAATTGCGAATACGGAGTTTCATTTGCGAGTAATTGCGAATAGGGAGTTTCATTTGCGAATACGATGTTTCATTTGCGAATAATTGTCAATACGAAGGTTCATTTGCGAATACGATGTTTCATTTGCGAATAATTGCGAATACAAAGTTTCATATGCGAGTAATTGCGAATACGGAGTTTCATTTGTGAGTAATTGCGAATACGGAGTTTCATTTGCGAGTAATTGCGAATACGGAGTTCCATTCGCGAGTAATTGCGAATACGAAGTTTCATTTGCGAGTAATTGCGAATACTGAGTTTCATTTGCGAGTAATTGCGAATACGGAGTTTCATTTGCGAGTAATTGCGAATACGAAGTTTCATTTGCGAGTAATTGCGAATACGAAGTTTCATTTGCGAGTAATTGCGAATACGAAGTTTCATTTGCGAGTAATTGCGAATACGGAGTTTCATTTGCGAGTAATTGCGAATACGAAGTTTCATTTGCGAGTAATTGCGAATACGAAGTTTCATTTGCGAATAATTGCGAATACGAAGTTTCATTTGCGAGTAATTGCGAATACGAAGTTTTATTTGCGAGTAATTGCGAATACGAAGTTTCATTTGCAAGTAATAGCGAATACGGAGTTTCATTTGCGAGTAATTGCGAATACGAAGTTTCATTTGCGAGTAATTGCGAATACGGAGTTTCATTTGCGAGTAATTGCGAATACGAAGTTTCATTTGCGAGTAATTGCGAATACGAAGTTTCATTTGCGAGTAATTGCAAATACGGAGTTTCATTTGCGAGTAATTGCGAATACGGAGTTTCATTTGCGAGTAATTGCGAATACGGAGTTCCATTTGCGAGTAATTGCGAATACGAAGTTTCATTTGCGAGTAATTGCGAATACGGAGTTTCATTTGCGAGTAATTGCGAATACGGAGTTTCATTTGCGAGTAATTGCGAATACGGAGTTTCATTTGCGAGTAATTGCGAATACGGAGTTCCATTTGCGAGTAATTGCGAATACGAAGTTTCATTTGCGAGTAATTGCGAATACGGAGTTTCATTTGCGAGTAATTGCGAATACGAAGTTTCATTTGCGAGTAATTGCAAATACGATGTTTCATTTGCGAGTAATTGCGAATACGGAGTTTCATTTGCGAGTAATTGCGAATACGAAGTTTCATTTGCGAGTAATTGCGAATACAAAGTTTCATATGCGAGTGATTGCGAATACGGAGTTCCATTTGTGAGTAATTGCGAATACGGAGTTTCATTTGCGAGTAATTGCGAATACGGAGTTCCATTTGCGAGTAATTGCGAATACGAAGTTTCATTTGCGAGTAATTGCGAATACGGAGTTTCATTTGCGAGTAATTGCGAATACGGAGTTTCATTTGCGAGTAATTGCGAATACGGAGTTTCATTTGCGAGTAATTGCGAATACGGAGTTTCATTTGCGAGTAATTGCGAATACGATGTTTCATTTGCGAATAATTGCGAATACGAAGTTTCATTTGCGAGTAATTGCGAATACGGAGTTCCATTTGCGAGTAATTGCGAATACGAAGTTTCATTTGCGAGTAATTGCGAATACGGAGTTTCATTTGCGAGTAATTGTGAATACGAAGTTTCATTTGCGAGTAATTGCGAATACGAAGTTTCATTTGCGAGTAATTGCGAATACGGAGTTTCATTTGCGAGTAATTGCGAATACGAAGTTTCATTTGCGAGTAATTGCGAATACAAAGTTTCATATGCGAGTAATTGCGAATACGGAGTTTCATTTGTGAGTAATTGCGAATACGGAGTTTCATTTGCGAGTAATTGCGAATACGGAGTTCCATTCGCGAGTAATTGCGAATACGAAGTTTCATTTGCGAGTAATTGCGAATACTGAGTTTCATTTGCGAGTAATTGCGAATACGGAGTTTCATTTGCGAGTAATTGCGAATACGAAGTTTCATTTGCGAGTAATTGCGAATACGAAGTTTCATTTGCGAGTAATTGCGAATACGAAGTTTCATTTGCGAGTAATTGCGAATACGGAGTTTCATTTGCGAGTAATTGCGAATACGGAGTTTCATTTGCGAGTAATTGCGAATACGAAGTTTCATTTGCGAATAATTGCGAATACGAAGTTTCATTTGCGAGTAATTGCGAATACGAAGTTTCATTTGCGAGTAATAGCGAATACGGAGTTTCATTTGCGAGTAATTGCGAATACGAAGTTTCATTTGCGAATAATTGCAAATACGGAGTTTCATTTGCGAGTAATTGCGAATACGGAGTTCCATTCGCGAGTAATTGCGAATACGAAGTTTCATTTGCGAGTAATTGCGAATACTGAGTTTCATTTGCGAGTAATTGCGAATACGGAGTTTCATTTGCGAGTAATTGCGAATACGGAGTTCCATTTGCGAGTAATTGCGAATACGAAGTTTCATTTGCGAGTAATTGCGAATACGGAGTTTCATTTGCGAGTAATTGCGAATACGAAGTTTCATTTGCGAGTAATTGCAAATACGATGTTTCATTTGCGAGTAATTGCGAATACGGAGTTTCATTTGCGAGTAATTGCGAATACGAAGTTTCATTTGCGAGTAATTGCGAATACAAAGTTTCATATGCGAGTGATTGCGAATACGGAGTTCCATTTGTGAGTAATTGCGAATACGGAGTTTCATTTGCGAGTAATGGCGAATACGGAGTTCCATTTGCGAGTAATTGCGAATACGAAGTTTCATTTGCGAGTAATTGCGAATACGGAGTTTCATTTGCGAGTAATTGCGAATACGGAGTTTCATTTGCGAGTAATTGCGAATACGGAGTTTCATTTGCGAGTAATTGCGAATACGGAGTTTCATTTGCGAGTAATTGCGAATACGATGTTTCATTTGCGAATAATTGCGAATACGAAGTTTCATTTGCGAGTAATTGCGAATACGGAGTTCCATTTGCGAGTAATTGCGAATACGAAGTTTCATTTGCGAGTAATTGCGAATACGGAGTTTCATTTGCGAGTAATTGTGAATACGAAGTTTCATTTGCGAGTAATTGCGAATACGAAGTTTCATTTGCGAGTAATTGCGAATACGGAGTTTCATTTGCGAGTAATTGCGAATACGAAGTTTCATTTGCGAGTAATTGCGAATACAAAGTTTCATATGCGAGTAATTGCGAATACGGAGTTTCATTTGTGAGTAATTGCGAATACGGAGTTTCATTTGCGAGTAATTGCGAATACGGAGTTCCATTCGCGAGTAATTGCGAATACGAAGTTTCATTTGCGAGTAATTGCGAATACTGAGTTTCATTTGCGAGTAATTGCGAATACGGAGTTTCATTTGCGAGTAATTGCGAATACGAAGTTTCATTTGCGAGTAATTGCGAATACGAAGTTTCATTTGCGAGTAATTGCGAATACGAAGTTTCATTTGCGAGTAATTGCGAATACGGAGTTTCATTTGCGAGTAATTGCGAATACGGAGTTTCATTTGCGAGTAATTGCGAATACGAAGTTTCATTTGCGAATAATTGCGAATACGAAGTTTCATTTGCGAGTAATTGCGAATACGAAGTTTCATTTGCGAGTAATAGCGAATACGGAGTTTCATTTGCGAGTAATTGCGAATACGAAGTTTCATTTGCGAATAATTGCGAATACGGAGTTTCATTTGCGAGTAATTGCGAATACGAAGTTTCATTTGCGAGTAATTGCGAATACGGAGTTTCATTTGTGAGTAATTGCGAATACGGAGTTTCATTTGCGAGTAATTGCGAATACGGAGTTCCATTCGCGAGTAATTGCGAATACGAAGTTTCATTTGCGAGTAATTGCGAATACTGAGTTTCATTTGCGAGTAATTGCGAATACGGAGTTTCATTTGCGAGTAATTGCGAATACGAAGTTTCATTTGCGAGTAATTGCGAATACGAAGTTTCATTTGCGAGTAATTGCGAATACGAAGTTTCATTTGCGAGTAATTGCGAATACGGAGTTCCATTTGTGAGTAATTGCGAATACGGAGTTTCATTTGCGAGTAATGGCGAATACGGAGTTCCATTTGCGAGTAATTGCGAATACGAAGTTTCATTTGCGAGTAATTGCGAATACGGAGTTTCATTTGCGAGTAATTGCGAATACGGAGTTTCATTTGCGAGTAATTGCGAATACGGAGTTTCATTTGCGAGTAATTGCGAATACGGAGTTTCATTTGCGAGTAATTGCGAATACGATGTTTCATTTGCGAATAATTGCGAATACGAAGTTTCATTTGCGAGTAATTGCGAATACGGAGTTCCATTTGCGAGTAATTGCGAATACGAAGTTTCATTTGCGAGTAATTGCGAATACGGAGTTTCATTTGCGAGTAATTGTGAATACGAAGTTTCATTTGCGAGTAATTGCGAATACGAAGTTTCATTTGCGAGTAATTGCGAATACGGAGTTTCATTTGCGAGTAATTGCGAATACGAAGTTTCATTTGCGAGTAATTGCGAATACAAAGTTTCATATGCGAGTAATTGCGAATACGGAGTTTCATTTGTGAGTAATTGCGAATACGGAGTTTCATTTGCGAGTAATTGCGAATACGGAGTTCCATTCGCGAGTAATTGCGAATACGAAGTTTCATTTGCGAGTAATTGCGAATACTGAGTTTCATTTGCGAGTAATTGCGAATACGGAGTTTCATTTGCGAGTAATTGCGAATACGAAGTTTCATTTGCGAGTAATTGCGAATACGAAGTTTCATTTGCGAGTAATTGCGAATACGAAGTTTCATTTGCGAGTAATTGCGAATACGGAGTTTCATTTGCGAGTAATTGCGAATACGGAGTTTCATTTGCGAGTAATTGCGAATACGAAGTTTCATTTGCGAATAATTGCGAATACGAAGTTTCATTTGCGAGTAATTGCGAATACGAAGTTTCATTTGCGAGTAATTGCGAATACGGAGTTTCATTTGCGAGTAATTGCGAATACGGAGTTTCATTTGCGAGTAATTGCGAATACGAAGTTTCATTTGCGAATAATTGCGAATACGAAGTTTCATTTGCGAGTAATTGCGAATACAAAGTTTCATTTGCGAGTAATTGCGAATACGGAGTTTCATTTGCGAGTAATTGCGAATACGAAGTTTCATTTGCGAGTAATTGCGAATACGAAGTTTCATTTGCGAGTAATAGCGAATACGGAGTTTCATTTGCGAGTAATTGCGAATACGAAGTTTCATTTGCGAATAATTGCGAATACGGAGTTTCATTTGCGAGTAATTGCGAATACGAAGTTTCATTTGCGAGTAATTGCGAATACGGAGTTTCATTTGTGAGTAATTGCGAATACGGAGTTTCATTTGCGAGTAATTGCGAATACGGAGTTCCATTCGCGAGTAATTGCGAATACGAAGTTTCATTTGCGAGTAATTGCGAATACTGAGTTTCATTTGCGAGTAATTGCGAATACGGAGTTTCATTTGCGAGTAATTGCGAATACGAAGTTTCATTTGCGAGTAATTGCGAATACGAAGTTTCATTTGCGAGTAATTGCGAATACGAAGTTTCATTTGCGAGTAATTGCGAATACGGAGTTTCATTTGCGAGTAATTGCGAATACGGAGTTTCATTTGCGAGTAATTGCGAATACGAAGTTTCATTTGCGAATAATTGCGAATACGAAGTTTCATTTGCGAGTAATTGCGAATACAAAGTTTCATTTGCGAGTAATTGCGAATACGGAGTTTCATTTGCGAGTAATTGCGAATACGAAGTTTCATTTGCGAATAATTGCGAATACGGAGTTTCATTTGCGAGTAATTGCGAATACGAAGTTTCATTTGCGAGTAATTGCGAATACGGAGTTTCATTTGCGAGTAATTGCGAATACGGAGTTCTATTTGCGAGTAATTGCGAATACGAAGTTTCATTTGCGAGTAATTGCGAATACTGAGTTTCATTTGCGAGTAATTGCGAATACGAAGTTTTATTTGCGAGTAATTGCGAATACGAAGTTTTATTTGCGAGTAATTGCGAATACGAAGTTTCATTTGCAAGTAATAGCGAATACGGAGTTTCATTTGCGAGTAATTGCGAATACGAAGTTTCATTTGCGAGTAATTGCGAATACGGATTTTCATTTGCGAGTAATTGCGAATACGAAGTTTCATTTGCGAGTAATTGCGAATACGAAGTTTCATTTGCGAGTAATTGCAAATACGGAGTTTCATTTGCGAGTAATTGCGAATACGGAGTTTCATTTGCGAGTAATTGCGAATACGGAGTTCCATTTGCGAGTAATTGCGAATACGAAGTTTCATTTGCGAGTAATTGCGAATACGGAGTTTCATTTGCGAGTAATTGCGAATACGGAGTTTCATTTGCGAGTAATTGCGAATACGGAGTTTCATTTGCGAGTATTGCGAATACGGAGTTCCATTTGCGAGTAATTGCGAATACGAAGTTTCATTTGCGAGTAATTGCGAATACGGAGTTTCATTTGCGAGTAATTGCGAATACGAAGTTTCATTTGCGAGTAATTGCAAATACGATGTTTCATTTGCGAGTAATTGCGAATACGGAGTTTCATTTGCGAGTAATTGCGAATACGAAGTTTCATTTGCGAGTAATTGCGAATACAAAGTTTCATATGCGAGTGATTGCGAATACGGAGTTCCATTTGTGAGTAATTGCGAATACGGAGTTTCATTTGCGAGTAATTGCGAATACGGAGTTCCATTTGCGAGTAATTGCGAATACGAAGTTTCATTTGCGAGTAATTGCGAATACGGAGTTTCATTTGCGAGTAATTGCGAATACGGAGTTTCATTTGCGAGTAATTGCGAATACGGAGTTTCATTTGCGAGTAATTGCGAATACGGAGTTTCATTTGCGAGTAATTGCGAATACGATGTTTCATTTGCGAATAATTGCGAATACGAAGTTTCATTTGCGAGTAATTGCGAATACGGAGTTCCATTTGCGAGTAATTGCGAATACGAAGTTTCATTTGCGAGTAATTGCGAATACGGAGTTTCATTTGCGAGTAATTGTGAATACGAAGTTTCATTTGCGAGTAATTGCGAATACGAAGTTTCATTTGCGAGTAATTGCGAATACGGAGTTTCATTTGCGAGTAATTGCGAATACGAAGTTTCATTTGCGAGTAATTGCGAATACAAAGTTTCATATGCGAGTAATTGCGAATACGGAGTTTCATTTGTGAGTAATTGCGAATACGGAGTTTCATTTGCGAGTAATTGCGAATACGGAGTTCCATTCGCGAGTAATTGCGAATACGAAGTTTCATTTGCGAGTAATTGCGAATACTGAGTTTCATTTGCGAGTAATTGCGAATACGGAGTTTCATTTGCGAGTAATTGCGAATACGAAGTTTCATTTGCGAGTAATTGCGAATACGAAGTTTCATTTGCGAGTAATTGCGAATACGAAGTTTCATTTGCGAGTAATTGCGAATACGGAGTTTCATTTGCGAGTAATTGCGAATACTGAGTTTCATTTGCGAGTAATTGCGAATACGAAGTTTCATTTGCGAATAATTGCGAATACGAAGTTTCATTTGCGAGTAATTGCGAATACGAAGTTTCATTTGCGAGTAATTGCGAATACGGAGTTTCATTTGCGAGTAATTGCGAATACGAAGTTTCATTTGCGAATAATTGCGAATACGGAGTTTCATTTGCGAGTAATTGCGAATACGAAGTTTCATTTGCGAGTAATTGCGAATACGGAGTTTCATTTGCGAGTAATTGCGAATACGGAGTTCCATTTGCGAGTAATTGCGAATACGAAGTTTCATTTGCGAGTAATTGCGAATACTGAGTTTCATTTGCGAGTAATTGCGAATACGAAGTTTCATTTGCGAGTAATTGCGAATACGAAGTTTCATTTGCGAGTAATTGCGAATACGGAGTTTCATTTGCGAGTAATTGCGAATACTGAGTTTCATTTGCGAGTAATTGCGAATACGAAGTTTCATTTGCCAGTAATTGCGAATACGGAGTTTCATTTGCGAGTAATTGCGAATACGAAGTTTCATTTGCGAATAATTGCGAATACGGAGTTTCATTTGCGAGTAATTGCGAATACGGAGTTTCATTTGCGAGTAATTGCGAATACGGAGTTCCATTTGCCAGTAATTGCGAATACGAAGTTTCATTTGCGAGTAATTGCGAATACGGAGTTCCATTTGCGAGTAATTGCGAATACGAAGTTTCATTTGCGAGTAATTGCGAATACGGAGTTTCATTTGCGAGTAATTGCGAATACGGAGTTCCATTTGTGAGTAATTGCGAATACGGAGTTTCATTTGCGAGTAGTTGCGAATACGGAGTTCCATTTGCGAGTAATTGCGAATACGAAGTTTCATTTGCGAGTAATTGCGAATACGGAGTTTCATTTGCGAGTAATTGCGAATACGGAGTTTCATTTGCGAGTAATTGCGAATACGGAGTTTCATTTGCGAGTAATTGCGAATACGGAGTTTCATTTGCGAGTAATTGCGAATACGATGTTTCATTTGCGAATAATTGCAAATACGAAGTTTCATTTGCGAGTGTAATTGCGAATACGGAGTTCCATTTGCGAGTAATTGCGAATACGAAGTTTCATTTGCGAGTAATTGCGAATACGGAGTTTCATTTGCGAGTAATTGTGAATACGAAGTTTCATTTGCGAGTAATTGCGAATACGAAGTTTCATTTGCGAGTAATTGCGAATACGGAGTTTCATTTGCGAGTAATTGCGAATACGAAGTTTCATTTGCGAGTAATTGCGAATACAAAGTTTCATATGCGAGTAATTGCGAATACGGAGTTTCATTTGTGAGTAATTGCGAATACGGAGTTTCATTTGCGAGTAATTGCGAATACGGAGTTCCATTCGCGAGTAATTGCGAATACGAAGTTTCATTTGCGAGTAATTGCGAATACTGAGTTTCATTTGCGAGTAATTGCGAAACGGAGTTTCATTTGCGAGTAATTGCGAATACGAAGTTTCATTTGCGAGTAATTGCGAATACGAAGTTTCATTTGCGAGTAATTGCGAATACGAAGTTTCATTTGCGAGTAATTGCGAATACGGAGTTTCATTTGCGAGTAATTGCGAATACGGAGTTTCATTTGCGAGTAATTGCGAATACGAAGTTTCATTTGCGAATAATTGCGAATACGAAGTTTCATTTGCGAGTAATTGCGAATACGAAGTTTCATTTGCGAGTAATTGCGAATACGGAGTTTCATTTGCGAGTAATTGCGAATACGAAGTTTCATTTGCGAATAATTGCGAATACGGAGTTTCATTTGCGAGTAATTGCGAATACGAAGTTTCATTTGCGAGTAATTGCGAATACGGAGTTTCATTTGCGAGTAATTGCGAATACGGAGTTCCATTTGCGAGTAATTGCGAATACGAAGTTTCATTTGCGAGTAATTGCGAATACTGAGTTTCATTTGCGAGTAATTGCGAATACGAAGTTTCATTTGCGAGTAATTGCGAATACGAAGTTTCATTTGCGAGTAATTGCGAATACGGAGTTTCATTTGCGAGTAATTGCGAATACTGAGTTTCATTTGCGAGTAATTGCGAATACGAAGTTTCATTTGCCAGTAATTGCGAATACGGAGTTTCATTTGCGAGTAATTGCGAATACGAAGTTTCATTTGCGAATAATTGCGAATACGGAGTTTCATTTGCGAGTAATTGCGAATACGGAGTTTCATTTGCGAGTAATTGCGAATACGGAGTTCCATTTGCCAGTAATTGCGAATACGAAGTTTCATTTGCGAGTAATTGCGAATACGGAGTTCCATTTGCGAGTAATTGCGATTACGAAGTTTCATTTGCGAGTAATTGCGAATACGGAGTTTCATTTGCGAGTAATTGCGAATACGAAGTTTCATTTGCGAGTAATTGCAAATACGAAGTTTCATTTGCGAGTAATTGCGAATACGGAGTTTCATTTGCGAGTAATTGCGAATACGAAGTTTCATTTGCGAGTAATTGCGAATACAAAGTTTCATATGCGAGTGATTGCGAATACGGAGTTTCATTTGTGAGTAATTGCGAATACGGAGTTTCATTTGCGAGTAATTGCAAATACGGAGTTCCATTTGCGAGTAATTGCGAATACGAAGTTTCATTTGCGAGTAATTGCGAATACGGAGTTTCATTTGCGAGTAATTGCGAATACGAAGTTTCATTTGCGAGTAATTGCGAATACGAAGTTTCATTTGCGAGTAATTGCGAATACGGAGTTTCACTTGCGAGTAATTGCGAATACGGAGTTTCATTTGCGAATACGATGTTTCATTTGCGAATAATTGTCAATACGAAGGTTCATTTGCGAATACGATGTTTCATTTGCGAATAATTGCGAATACGAAGTTTCATTTGCGAGTAATTGCGAATACGGAGTTCCATTTGCGAGTAATTGCGAATACGAAGTTTCATTTGCGAGTAATTGCGAATACTGAGTTTCATTTGCGAGTAATTGCGAATACGAAGTTTCATTTGCCAGTAATTGCGAATACGGAGTTTCATTTGCGAGTAATTGCGAATACAAAGTTTCATATGCGAGTGATTGCGAATACGGAGTTTCATTTGTGAGTAATTGCGAATACGGAGTTTCATTTGCGAGTAATTGCAAATACGGAGTTCCATTTGCGAGTAATTGCGAATACGAAGTTTCATTTGCGAGTAATTGCGAATACGGAGTTTCATTTGCGAGTAATTGCGAATACGAAGTTTCATTTGCGAGTAATTGCGAATACGAAGTTTCATTTGCGAGTAATTGCGAATACGGAGTTTCACTTGCGAGTAATTGCGAATACGGAGTTTCATTTGCGAATACGATGTTTCATTTGCGAATAATTGTCAATACGAAGGTTCATTTGCGAATACGATGTTTCATTTGCGAATAATTGCGAATACGAAGTTTCATTTGCGAGTAATTGCGAATACGGAGTTCCATTTGCGAGTAATTGCGAATACGAAGTTTCATTTGCGAGTAATTGCGAATACTGAGTTTCATTTGCGAGTAATTGCGAATACGAAGTTTCATTTGCCAGTAATTGCGAATACGGAGTTTCATTTGCGAGTAATTGCGAATACGAAGTTTCATTTGCGAATAATTGCGAATACGGAGTTTCATTTGCGAGTAATTGCAAATACGAAGTTTCATTTGCGAGTAATTGCGAATACGGAGTTTCATTTGCGAGTAATTGCGAATACGGAGTTCCATTTGCGAGTAATTGCGAATACGAAGTTTCATTTGCGAGTAATTGCGAATACTGAGTTTCATTTGCGAGTAATTGCGAATACGAAGTTTCATTTGCGAGTAATTGCGAATACGAAGTTTCATTTGCGAGTAATTGCGAATACGGAGTTTCATTTGCGAGTAATTGCGAATACTGAGTTTCATTTGCGAGTAATTGCGAATACGAAGTTTCATTTGCCAGTAATTGCGAATACGGAGTTTCATTTGCGAGTAATTGCGAATACGAAGTTTCATTTGCGAATAATTGCGAATAGGGAGTTTCATTTGCGAGTAATTGCGAATACGGAGTTTCATTTGCGGATAATTGCGAATACGGAGTTCCATTTGCCAGTAATTGCGAATACGAAGTTTCATTTGCGAGTAATTGCGAATACGGAGTTCCATTTGCGAGTAATTGCGAATACGAAGTTTCATTTGCGAGTAATTGCGAATACGGAGTTTCATTTGCGAGTAATTGCGAATACGAAGTTTCATTTGCGAGTAATTGCAAATACGAAGTTTCATTTGCGAGTAATTGCGAATACGGAGTTTCATTTGCGAGTAATTGCGAATACGAAGTTTCATTTGCGAGTAATTGCGAATACAAAGTTTCATATGCGAGTGATTGCGAATACGGAGTTTCATTTGTGAGTAATTGCGAATACGGAGTTTCATTTGCGAGTAATTGCAAATACGGAGTTCCATTTGCGAGTAATTGCGAATACGAAGTTTCATTTGCGAGTAATTGCAAATACGGAGTTTCATTTGCGAGTAATTGCGAATACGAAGTTTCATTTGCGAGTAATTGCGAATACGAAGTTTCATTTGCGAGTAATTGCGAATACGGAGTTTCATTTGCGAGTAATTGCGAATACGGAGTTTCATTTGCGAATACGATGTTTCATTTGCGAATAATTGTCAATACGAAGGTTCATTTGCGAATACGATGTTTCATTTGCGAATAATTGCGAATACGAAGTTTCATTTGCGAGTAATTGCGAATACGGAGTTCCATTTGCGAGTAATTGCGAATACGAAATTTCATTTGCGAGTAATTGCGAATACGGAGTTTCATTTGCGAGTAATTGCGAATACGAAGTTTCATTTGCGAGTAATTGCGAATACGAAGTTTCATTTGCGAGTAATTGCGAATACGGAGTTTCATTTGCGAGTAATTGCGAATACGAAGTTTCATTTGCGAGTAATTGCGAATACGAAGTTTCATATGCGAGTAATTGCGAATACGGAGTTTCATTTGTGAGTAATTGCGAATACGGAGTTTCATTTGCGAGTAATTGCGAATACGGAGTTTCATTTGCGAGTAATTGCGAATACGGAGTTCCATTTGCGAGTAATTGCGAATACTGAGTTTCATTTGCGAGTAATTGCGAATACGGAGTTTCATTTGCGAGTAATTGCGAATACGAAGTTTCATTTGCGAGTAATTGCGAATACGAAGTTTCATTTGCGAGTAATTGCGAATACGAAGTTTCATTTGCGAGTAATTGCGAATACGGAGTTTCATTTGCGAGTAATTGCGAATACGGAGTTTCATTTGCGAGTAATTGCGAATACGAAGTTTCATTTGCGAATAATTGCGAATACGAAGTTTCATTTGCGAGTAATTGCGAATACGAAGTTTTATTTGCGAGTAATTGCGAATACGAAGTTTCATTTGCAAGTAATTGCGAATACGGAGTTTCATTTGCGAGTAATTGCGAATACGAAGTTTCATTTGCGAGTAATTGCGAATACGGAGTTTCATTTGCGAGTAATTGCGAATACGAAATGTCATTTGCGAGTAATTGCGAATACGAAATTTCATTTGCGAGTAATTGCGAATACGAAGTTTCATTTGCGAGTAATTGCGAATACGGAGTTTCATTTGGGTGTAATTGCGAATACGGAGTTTCATTTGCGAGTAATTGCGAACACGGAGTTTCATTTGCGAGTAATTGCGAATACAAAGTTTCATTTGCGAGTAATTGCGAATACAAAGTTTCATATGCAAGTGATTGCGAATACGGAGTTTCATTTGCGAGTAATTGCGAATACGAAGTTTCATTTGCGAGTAATTGCGAATACGAAGTTTCATTTGCGAGTAATTGCGAATACGGAGTTTCATTTGCGAGTAATTGCGAATACGGAGTTTCATTTGCGAATACGATGTTTCATTTGCGAATAATTGTCAATACGAAGGTTCATTTGCGAATACGATGTTTCATTTGCGAATAATTGCGAATACGAAGTTTCATTTGCGAGTAATTGCGAATACGGAGTTCCATTTGCGAGTAATTGCGAATACGAAGTTTCATTTGCGAGTAATTGCGAATACTGAGTTTCATTTGCGAGTAATTGCGAATACGAAGTTTCATTTGCCAGTAATTGCGAATACGGAGTTTCATTTGCGAGTAATTGCGAATACGAAGTTTCATTTGCGAATAATTGCGAATACGGAGTTTCATTTGCGAGTAATTGCGAATACGAAGTTTCATTTGCGAGTAATTGCGAATACGGAGTTTCATTTGCGAGTAATTGCGAATACGGAGTTCCATTTGCGAGTAATTGCGAATACGAAGTTTCATTTGCGAGTAATTGCGAATACTGAGTTTCATTTGCGAGTAATTGCGAATACGAAGTTTCATTTGCGAGTAATTGCGAATACGAAGTTTCATTTGCGAGTAATTGCGAATACGGAGTTTCATTTGCGAGTAATTGCGAATACTGAGTTTCATTTGCGAGTAATTGCGAATACGAAGTTTCATTTGCCAGTAATTGCGAATACGGAGTTTCATTTGCGAGTAATTGCGAATACGAAGTTTCATTTGCCAGTAATTGCGAATACGGAGTTTCATTTGCGAGTAATTGCGAATACGAAGTTTCATTTGCGAATAATTGCGAATACGGAGTTTCATTTGCGAGTAATTGCGAATACGAAGTTTCATTTGCGAGTAATTGCGAATACGGAGTCTCACTTGCGAGTAATTGCGAATACGGAGTTCCATTTGCGAGTAATTGCGAATACGAAGTTTCATTTGGGTGTAATTGCGAATACGGAGTTTCATTTGCGAGTAATTGCGAACACGGAGTTTCATTTGCGAGTAATTGCGAATACGAAGTTTCATTTGCGAGTAATTGCGAATACAAAGTTTCATATGCGAGTAATTGCGAATACGGAGTTTCATTTGTGAGTAATTGCGAATACGGAGTTTCATTTGCGAGTAATTGCGAATACGGAGTTCCATTTGCGAGTAATTGCGAATACGAAGTTTCATTTGCGAGTAATTGCGAATACTGAGTTTCATTTGCGAGTAATTGCGAATACGGAGTTTCATTTGCGAGTAATTGCGAATACGAAGTTTCATTTGCGAGTAATTGCGAATACGAAGTTTCATTTGCGAGTAATTGCGAATACGAAGTTTCATTTGCGAGTAATTGCGAATACGGAGTTTCATTTGCGAGTAATTGCGAATACGGAGTTTCATTTGCGAGTAATTGCGAATACGAAGTTTCATTTGCGAATAATTGCGAATACGAAGTTTCATTTGCGAGTAATTGCGAATACGAAGTTTTATTTGCGAGTAATTGCGAATACGAAGTTTCATTTGCAAGTAATTGCGAATACGGAGTTTCATTTGCGAGTAATTGCGAATACGAAGTTTCATTTGCGAGTAATTGCGAATACGGAGTTTCATTTGCGAGTAATTGCGAATACAAAATTTCATTTGCGAGTAATTGCGAATACGAAGTTTCATTTGCCAGTAATTGCGAATACGGAGTTTCATTTGCGAGTAATTGCGAATACGAAGTTTCATTTGCGAATAATTGCGAATACGGAGTTTCATTTGCGAGTAATTGCGAATACGAAGTTTCATTTGCGAGTAATTGCGAATACGGAGTTTCATTTGCGAGTAATTGCGAATACGGAGTTCCATTTGCGAGTAATTGCGAATACGAAGTTTCATTTGCGAGTAATTGCGAATACTGAGTTTCATTTGCGAGTAATGGCGAATACGAAGTTTCATTTGCGAGTAATTGCGAATACGAAGTTTCATTTGCGAGTAATTGCGAATACGGAGTTTCATTTGCGAGTAATTGCGAATACTGAGTTTCATTTGCGAGTAATTGCGAATACGAAGTTTCATTTGCCAGTAATTGCGAATACGGAGTTTCATTTGCGAGTAATTGCGAATACGAAGTTTCATTTGCCAGTAATTGCGAATACGGAGTTTCATTTGCGAGTAATTGCGAATACGGAGTTTCATTTGCGAGTAATTGCGAATACGGAGTTTCATTTGCGAGTAATTGCGAATACGAAGTTTCATTTGCGAGTAATTGCGAATACGAAGTTTCATTTGCGAGTAATTGCGAATACGAAGTTTCATTTGCGAGTAATTGCGAATACGGAGTTTCATTTGCGAGTAATTGCGAATACGGAGTTTCATTTGCGAGTAATTGCGAATACGAAGTTTCATTTGCGAATAATTGCGAATACGAAGTTTCATTTGCGAGTAATTGCGAATACGAAGTTTTATTTGCGAGTAATTGCGAATACGAAGTTTCATTTGCAAGTAATTGCGAATACGGAGTTTCATTTGCGAGTAATTGCGAATACGAAGTTTCATTTGCGAGTAATTGCGAATACGGAGTTTCATTTGCGAGTAATTGCGAATACGAAATTTCATTTGCGAGTAATTGCGAATACGAAATTTCATTTGCGAGTAATTGCGAATACGAAGTTTCATTTGCGAGTAATTGCGAATACGGAGTTTCATTTGGGTGTAATTGCGAATACGGAGTTTCATTTGCGAGTAATTGCGAACACGGAGTTTCATTTGCGAGTAATTGCGAATACAAAGTTTCATTTGCGAGTAATTGCGAATACAAAGTTTCATATGCAAGTGATTGCGAATACGGAGTTTCATTTGCGAGTAATTGCGAATACGAAGTTTCATTTGCGAGTAATTGCGAATACGAAGTTTCATTTGCGAGTAATTGCGAATACGGAGTTTCATTTGCGAGTAATTGCGAATACGGAGTTTCATTTGCGAATACGATGTTTCATTTGCGAATAATTGTCAATACGAAGGTTCATTTGCGAATACGATGTTTCATTTGCGAATAATTGCGAATACGAAGTTTCATTTGCGAGTAATTGCGAATACGGAGTTCCATTTGCGAGTAATTGCGAATACGAAGTTTCATTTGCGAGTAATTGCGAATACTGAGTTTCATTTGCGAGTAATTGCGAATACGAAGTTTCATTTGCCAGTAATTGCGAATACGGAGTTTCATTTGCGAGTAATTGCGAATACGAAGTTTCATTTGCGAATAATTGCGAATACGGAGTTTCATTTGCGAGTAATTGCGAATACGAAGTTTCATTTGCGAGTAATTGCGAATACGGAGTTTCATTTGCGAGTAATTGCGAATACGGAGTTCCATTTGCGAGTAATTGCGAATACGAAGTTTCATTTGCGAGTAATTGCGAATACTGAGTTTCATTTGCGAGTAATTGCGAATACGAAGTTTCATTTGCGAGTAATTGCGAATACGAAGTTTCATTTGCGAGTAATTGCGAATACGGAGTTTCATTTGCGAGTAATTGCGAATACTGAGTTTCATTTGCGAGTAATTGCGAATACGAAGTTTCATTTGCCAGTAATTGCGAATACGGAGTTTCATTTGCGAGTAATTGCGAATACGAAGTTTCATTTGCCAGTAATTGCGAATACGGAGTTTCATTTGCGAGTAATTGCGAATACGAAGTTTCATTTGCGAATAATTGCGAATACGGAGTTTCATTTGCGAGTAATTGCGAATACGAAGTTTCATTTGCGAGTAATTGCGAATACGGAGTCTCACTTGCGAGTAATTGCGAATACGGAGTTCCATTTGCGAGTAATTGCGATTACGAAGTTTCATTTGGGTGTAATTGCGAATACGGAGTTTCATTTGCGAGTAATTGCGAACACGGAGTTTCATTTGCGAGTAATTGCGAATACGAAGTTTCATTTGCGAGTAATTGCGAATACAAAGTTTCATATGCGAGTAATTGCGAATACGGAGTTTCATTTGTGAGTAATTGCGAATACGGAGTTTCATTTGCGAGTAATTGCGAATACGGAGTTCCATTTGCGAGTAATTGCGAATACGAAGTTTCATTTGCGAGTAATTGCGAATACTGAGTTTCATTTGCGAGTAATTGCGAATACGGAGTTTCATTTGCGAGTAATTGCGAATACGAAGTTTCATTTGCGAGTAATTGCGAATACGAAGTTTCATTTGCGAGTAATTGCGAATACGAAGTTTCATTTGCGAGTAATTGCGAATACGGAGTTTCATTTGCGAGTAATTGCGAATACGGAGTTTCATTTGCGAGTAATTGCGAATACGAAGTTTCATTTGCGAATAATTGCGAATACGAAGTTTCATTTGCGAGTAATTGCGAATACGAAGTTTTATTTGCGAGTAATTGCGAATACGAAGTTTCATTTGCAAGTAATTGCGAATACGGAGTTTCATTTGCGAGTAATTGCGAATACGAAGTTTCATTTGCGAGTAATTGCGAATACGGAGTTTCATTTGCGAGTAATTGCGAATACAAAATTTCATTTGCGAGTAATTGCGAATACGAAGTTTCATTTGCCAGTAATTGCGAATACGGAGTTTCATTTGCGAGTAATTGCGAATACGAAGTTTCATTTGCGAATAATTGCGAATACGGAGTTTCATTTGCGAGTAATTGCGAATACGAAGTTTCATTTGCGAGTAATTGCGAATACGGAGTTTCATTTGCGAGTAATTGCGAATACGGAGTTCCATTTGCGAGTAATTGCGAATACGAAGTTTCATTTGCGAGTAATTGCGAATACTGAGTTTCATTTGCGAGTAATTGCGAATACGAAGTTTCATTTGCGAGTAATTGCGAATACGAAGTTTCATTTGCGAGTAATTGCGAATACGGAGTTTCATTTGCGAGTAATTGCGAATACTGAGTTTCATTTGCGAGTAATTGCGAATACGAAGTTTCATTTGCCAGTAATTGCGAATACGGAGTTTCATTTGCGAGTAATTGCGAATACGAAGTTTCATTTGCCAGTAATTGCGAATACGGAGTTTCATTTGCGAGTAATTGCGAATACGAAGTTTCATTTGCGAGTAATTGCGAATACGGAGTTTCATTTGCGAGTAATTGCGAATACGAAATTTCATTTGCGAGTAATTGCGAATACGAAATTTCATTTGCGAGTAATTGCGAATACGAAGTTTCATTTGCGAGTAATTGCGAATACGGAGTTTCATTTGGGTGTAATTGCGAATACGGAGTTTCATTTGCGAGTAATTGCGAACACGGAGTTTCATTTGCGAGTAATTGCGAATACGAAGTTTCATTTGCCAGTAATTGCGAATACGGAGTTTCATTTGCGAGTAATTGCGAATACGAAGTTTCATTTGCGAGTAATTGCGAATACGGAGTTTCATTTGCGAGTAATTGCGAATACGAAATTTCATTTGCGAGTAATTGCGAATACGAAATTTCATTTGCGAGTAATTGCGAATACGAAGTTTCATTTGCGAGTAATTGCGAATACGGAGTTTCATTTGCGAATACGATGTTTCATTTGCGAATAATTGTCAATACGAAGGTTCATTTGCGAATACGATGTTTCATTTGCGAATAATTGCGATACGAAGTTTCATTTGCGAGTAATTGCGAATACGGAGTTCCATTTGCGAGTAATTGCGAATACGAAGTTTCATTTGCGAGTAATTGCGAATACTGAGTTTCATTTGCGAGTAATTGCGAATACGAAGTTTCATTTGCCAGTAATTGCGAATACGGAGTTTCATTTGCGAGTAATTGCGAATACGAAGTTTCATTTGCCAGTAATTGCGAATACGGAGTTTCATTTGCGAGTAATTGCGAATACGAAGTTTCATTTGCGAGTAATTGCGAATACGGAGTTTCATTTGCGAGTAATTGCGAATACGAATTTCATTTGCGAGTAATTGCGAATACGAAATTTCATTTGCGAGTAATTGCGAATACGAAGTTTCATTTGCGAGTAATTGCGAATACGGAGTTTCATTTGGGTGTAATTGCGAATACGGAGTTTCATTTGCGAGTAATTGCGAACACGGAGTTTCATTTGCGAGTAATTGCGAATACAAAGTTTCATTTGCGAGTAATTGCGAATACAAAGTTTCATATGCAAGTGATTGCGAATACGGAGTTTCATTTGCGAGTAATTGCGAATACGAAGTTTCATTTGCGAGTAATTGCGAATACGAAGTTTCATTTGCGAGTAATTGCGAATACGGAGTTTCATTTGCGAGTAATTGCGAATACGGAGTTTCATTTGCGAATACGATGTTTCATTTGCGAATAATTGTCAATACGAAGGTTCATTTGCGAATACGATGTTTCATTTGCGAATAATTGCGAATACGAAGTTTCATTGCGAGTAATTGCGAATACGGAGTTCCATTTGCGAGTAATTGCGAATACGAAGTTTCATTTGCGAGTAATTGCGAATACGGAGTTTCATTTGCGAGTAATTGCGAATACTGAGTTTCATTTGCGAGTAATTGCGAATACGAAGTTTCATTTGCCAGTAATTGCGAATACGGAGTTTCATTTGCGAGTAATTGCGAATACGAAGTTTCATTTGCCAGTAATTGCGAATACGGAGTTTCATTTGCGAGTAATTGCGAATACGAAGTTTCATTTGCGAATAATTGCGAATACGGAGTTTCATTTGCGAGTAATTGCGAATACGAAGTTTCATTTGCGAGTAATTGCGAATACGGAGTCTCATTTGCGAGTAATTGCGAATACGGATTTCCATTTGCGAGTAATGCGAATACGAAGTTTCATTTGGGTGTAATTGCGAATACGGAGTCTCATTTGCGAGTATTGCGAACACGGAGTTTCATTTGCGAGTAATTGCGAATACGAAGTTTCATTTGCGAGTAATTGCGAATACAAAGTTTCATATGCGAGTAATTGCGAATACGGAGTTTCATTTGTGAGTATTGCGAATACGGAGTTTCATTTGCGAGTAATTGCGAATACGGAGTTCCATTTGCGAGTAATTGCGAATACGAAGTTTCATTTGCGAGTAATTGCGAATACTGAGTTTCATTTGCGAGTAATTGCGAATACGGAGTTTCATTTGCGAGTAATTGCGAATACGAAGTTTCATTTGCGAGTAATTGCGAATACGAAGTTTCATTTGCGAGTAATTGAGAATACGAAGTTTCATTTGCGAGTAATTGCGAATACGGAGTTTCATTTGCGAGTAATTGCGAATACAAAATTTCATTTGCGAGTAATTGCGAATACGAAGTTTCATTTGCGAGTAATTGCGAATACGGAGTTTCATTTGGGTGTAATTGCGAATACGGAGTTTCATTTGCGAGTAATGCGAACACGGAGTTTCATTTGCGAGTAATTGCGAATACAAAGTTTCATTTGCGAGTAATTGCGAATACAAAGTTTCATATGCAAGTGATTGCGAATACGGAGTTTCATTTGTGAGTAATTGCGAATACGGAGTTTCATTTGCGAGTAATTGCGAATACGGAGTTCCATTTGCGAGTAATTGCGAATACGAAGTTTCATTTGCGAGTAATTGCGAATACGGAGTTTCATTTGCGAGTAATTGCGAATACGAAGTTTCATTTGCGAGTAATTGCGAATACGAAGTTTCATTGCGAGTAATTGCGAATACGGAGTTTCATTTGCGAGTAATTGCGAATACGGAGTTTCATTTGCGAAATACGATGTTTCATTTGCGAATAATTGTCAATACGAAGGTTCATTTGCGATTACGAAGTTTCATTTGCGAGTAATTGCGAATACGGAGTTTCATTTGCGAGTAATTGCGAATACTGAGTTTCATTTGCGAGTAATTGCGAATACGAAGTTTCATTTTGCCAGTAATTGCGAATACGGAGTTTCATTTGCGAGTAATTGCGAATACGAAGTTTCATTTGCCAGTAATTGCGAATACGGAGTTTCATTTGCGAGTAATTGCGAATACGAAGTTTCATTTGCGAATAATTGCGAATACGGAGTTTCATTTGCGAGTAATTGCGAATACGAAGTTTCATTTGCGAGTAATTGCGAATACGGAGTCTCATTTGCGAGTAATTGCGAATACGGAGTTCCATTTGCGAGTAATTGCGAATACGAAGTTTCATTTGGGTGTAATTGCGAATACGGAGTCTCATTTGCGAGTAATTGCGAACACGGAGTTTCATTTGCGAGTAATTGCGAATACGAAGTTTCATTTGCGAGTAATTGCGAATACAAAGTTTCATATGCGAGTAATTGCGAATACGGAGTTTCATTTGTGAGTAATTGCGAATACGGAGTTTCATTTGCGAGTAATTGCGAATACGGAGTTCCATTTGCGAGTAATTGCGAATACGAAGTTTCATTTGCGAGTAATTGCGAATACTGAGTTTCATTTGCGAGTAATTGCGAATACGGAGTTTCATTTGCGAGTAATTGCGAATACGAAGTTTCATTTGCGAGTAATTGCGAATACGAAGTTTCATTTGCGAGTAATTGAGAATACGAAGTTTCATTTGCGAGTAATTGCGAATACGGAGTTTCATTTGCGAGTAATTGCGAATACAAAATTTCATTTTGCGAGTAATTGCGAATACGAAGTTTCATTTGCGAGTAATTGCGAATACGGAGTTTCATTTGGGTGTAATTGCGAATACGGAGTTTCATTTGCGAGTAATTGCGAACACGGAGTTTCATTTGCGAGTAATTGCGAATACAAAGTTTCATTTGCGAGTAATTGCGAATACAAAGTTTCATATGCAAGTGATTGCGAATACGGAGTTTCATTTGTGAGTAATTGCGAATACGGAGTTTCATTTGCGAGTAATTGCGAATACGGAGTTCCATTTGCGAGTAATTGCGAATACGAAGTTTCATTTGCGAGTAATTGCGAATACTGAGTTTCATTTGCGAGTAATTGCGAATACGGAGTTTCATTTGCGAGTAATTGCGAATACGAAGTTTCATTTGCGAGTAATTGCGAATACGAAGTTTCATTTGCGAGTAATTGAGAATACGAAGTTTCATTTGCGAGTAATTGCGAATACGGAGTTTCATTTGCGAGTAATTGCGAATACAAAATTTCATTTGCGAGTAATTGCGAATACGAAGTTTCATTTGCGAGTAATTGCGAATACGGAGTTTCATTTGGGTGTAATTGCGAATACGGAGTTTCATTTGCGAGTAATTGCGAACACGGAGTTTCATTTGCGAGTAATTGCGAATACAAAGTTTCATTTGCGAGTAATTGCGAATACAAAGTTTCATATGCAAGTGATTGCGAATACGGAGTTTCATTTGTGAGTAATTGCGAATACGGAGTTTCATTTGCGAGTAATTGCGAATACGGAGTTCCATTTGCGAGTAATTGCGAATACGAAGTTTCATTTGCGAGTAATTGCGAATACGGAGTTTCATTTGCGAGTAATTGCGAATACGAAGTTTCATTTGCGAGTAATTGCGAATACGAAGTTTCATTTGCGAGTAATTGCGATACGAAGTTTCATTTGCGAGTAATTGCGAACACGGAGTTTCATTGCGAGTAATTGCGAATACAAAGTTTCATTTGCGAGTAATTGCGAATACAAAGTTTCATATGCAAGTGATTGCGAATACGGAGTTTCATTTGTGAGTAATTGCGAATACGGAGTTTCATTTGCGAGTAATTGCGAATACGGAGTTCCATTTGCGAGTAATTGCGAATACGAAGTTTCATTTGCGAGTAATTGCGAATACGGAGTTTCATTTGCGAGTAATTGCGAATACGAAGTTTCATTTGCGAGTAATTGCGAATACGAAGTTTCATTGCGAGTAATTGCGAATACGGAGTTTCATTTGCGAGTAATTGCGAATACGGAGTTTCATTTGCGAATACGATGTTTCATTTGCGAATAATTGTCAATACGAAGGTTCATTTGCGAATACGATGTTTCATTTGCGAATAATTGCGAATACGAAGTTTCATTTGCGAGTAATTGCGAATACGGAGTTCCATTTGCGAGTAATTGCGAATACGAAGTTTCATTTGCGAGTAATTCGAATACGGAGTTTCATTTGCGAGTAATTGCGAATACGAAGTTTCATTTGCGAGTAATTGCGAATACGAAGTTTCATTTGCGAGTAATTGCGAATACGGAGTTTCATTTGCGAGTAATTGCGAATACGGAGTTTCATTTGCGAATACGATGTTTCATTTGCGAATAATTGTCAATACGAAGGTTCATTTGCGAATACGATGTTTCATTTGCGAATAATTGCGAATACGAAGTTTCATTTGCGAGTAATTGCGAATACGGAGTTCCATTTGCGAGTAATTGCGAATACGAAGTTTCATTTGCGAGTAATTGCGAATACTGAGTTTCATTTGCGAGTAATTGCGAATACGAAGTTTCATTTGCCAGTAATTGCGAATACGGAGTTTCATTTGCGAGTAATTGCGAATACGAAGTTTCATTTGCGAGTAATTGCGAATACGGAGTTTCATTTGCGAGTAATTGCGAATACGAAATTTCATTTGCGAGTAATTGCGAATACGAAATTTCATTTGCGAGTAATTGCGAATACGGAGTTCCATTTGCGAGTAATTGCGAATACGGAGTTTCATTTGCGAGTAATTGCGAATACGGAGTTTCATTTGCGAGTAATTGCGAATACGAAATTTCATTTGGCGAGTAATTGCGAATACGAAGTTTCATTTGCGAGTAATTGCGAATACGGAGTTTCATTTGCGAGTAATTGCGAATACGAAATTTCATTTGCGAGTAATTGCGAATACGAAATTTCATTTGCGAGTAATTGCGAATACGGAGTTCCATTTGCGAGTAATTGCGAATACGAAGTTTCATTTGCGAGTATTGCGAATACTGAGTTTCATTTGCGAGTAATTGCGAATACGAAGTTTCATTTGCGAGTAATTGCGAATACGAAGTTTCATTTGCGAGTAATTGCGAATACGGAGTTTCATTTGCGAGTAATTGCGAATACGGAGTCCATTTGCCAGTAATTGCGATACGAAGTTTCATTTGCGAGTAATTGCGAATACGGAGTTCCATTTGCGAGTAATTGCGAATACGAAGTTTCATTTGCGAGTAATTGCGAATACGGAGTTTCATTTGCGAGTAATTGCGAATACGAAGTTTCATTTGCGAGTAATTGCAAATACGAAGTTTCATTTGCGAGTAATTGCGAATACGGAGTTTCATTTGCGAGTAATTGCGAATACGAAGTTTCATTTGCGAGTAATTGCGAATACAAAGTTTCATATGCGAGTGATTGCGAATACGGAGTTTCATTTGTGAGTAATTGCGAATACGGAGTTTCATTTGCGAGTAATTGCAAATACGGAGTTCCATTTGCGAGTAATTGCGAATACGAAGTTTCATTTGCGAGTAATTGCGAATACGGAGTTTCATTTGCGAGTAATTGCGAATACGAAGTTTCATTTGCGAGTAATTGCGAATTACGAAGTTTCATTTGCGAGTAATTGCGAATACGGAGTTTCATTTGCGAGTAATTGCGAATACGGAGTTTCATTTGCGAATACGATGTTTCATTTGCGAATAATTGTCAATACGAAGGTTCATTTGCGAATACGATGTTTCATTGCGAATAATTGCGAATACGAAGTTTCATTTGCGAGTAATTGCGAATACGGAGTTCATTTGCGAGTAATTGCGAATACGAAGTTTCATTTGCGAGTAATTGCGAATACGGAGTTTCATTTGCGAGTAATTGCGAATACGAAGTTTCATTTGCGAGTAATTGCGAATACGAAGTTTCATTTGCGAGTAATTGCGAATACGGAGTTTCATTTGCGAGTAATTGCGAATACGAAGTTTCATTTGCGAGTAATTGCGAATACAAAGTTTCATATGCGAGTAATTGCGAATACGGAGTTTCATTTGTGAGTAATTGCGAATACGGAGTTTCATTTGCGAGTAATTGCGAATACGGAGTTCCATTTGCGAGTAATTGCGAATACGAAGTTTCATTTGCGAGTAATTGCGAATACTGAGTTTCATTTGCGAGTAATTGCGAATACGGAGTTTCATTTGCGAGTAATTGCGAATACGAAGTTTCATTTGCGAGTAATTGCGAATACGGAGTTTCATTTGCGAGTAATTGCGAATACAAAATTTCATTTGCGAGTAATTGCGAATACGAAGTTTCATTTGCGAGTAATTGCGAATACGGAGTTTCATTTGGGTGTAATTGCGAATACGGAGTTTCATTTGCGAGTAATTGCGAACACGGAGTTTCATTTGCGAGTAATTGCGAATACAAAGTTTCATTTGCGAGTAATTGCGAATACAAAGTTTCATATGCAAGTGATTGCGAATACGGAGTTTCATTTGTGAGTAATTGCGAATACGGAGTTTCATTTGCGAGTAATTGCGAATACGGAGTTCCATTTGCGAGTAATTGCGAATACGAAGTTTCATTTGCGAGTAATTGCGAATACGGAGTTTCATTTGCGAGTAATTGCGAATACGAAGTTTCATTTGCGAGTAATTGCGAATACGAAGTTTCATTTGCGAGTAATTGCGAATACGGAGTTTCATTTGCGAGTAATTGCGAATACGGAGTTTCATTTGCGAATACGGAGCTTCATTTGCGAGTAATTGCGAATACGAAGTTTCATTTGCGAGTAATTGCGAATACAAAGTTTCATATGCAAGTGATTGCGAATACGAAGTTTCATTTGCGAGTAATTGCGAATACGGAGTTTCATTTGCGAGTAATTGCGAATACGAAGTTTCATTTGCGAGTAATTGCGAATACGAAGTTTCATTTGCGAGTAATTGCGAATACGGAGTTTCATTTGCGAGTAATTGCGAATACGAAGTTTCATTTGCGAATAATTGCGAATACGGAGTTTCATTTGCGAGTAATTGCGAATACGGAGTTTCATTTGCGAGTAATTGCGAATACGGAGTTCCATTTGCCAGTAATTGCGAATACGAAGTTTCATTTGCGAGTAATTGCGAATACGAAGTTTCATTTGCCAGTAATTGCGAATACGGAGTTTCATTTGCGAGTAATTGCGAATACGAAGTTTCATTTGCGAATAATTGCGAATACGGAGTTTCATTTGCGAGTAATTGCGAATACGGAGTTTCATTTGCGAGTAATTGCGAATACGGAGTTCCATTGCCAGTAATTGCGAATACGAAGTTTCATTTGCGAGTAATTGCGAATACGGAGTTCCATTTGCGAGTAATTGCGAATACGAAGTTTCATTTGCGAGTAATTGCGAATACGGAGTTTTCATTTGCGAGTATTGCGAATACGAAGTTTCATTTGCGAGTAATTGCAAATACGAAGTTTCATTTGCGAGTAATTGCGAATACGGAGTTTCATTTGCGAATACGATGTTTCAATTGCGAATAATTGTCAATACGAAGGTTC
Organism: Litoditis marina; assembly: GCA_964036275.1. Taxonomy (NCBI): domain Eukaryota; kingdom Metazoa; phylum Nematoda; class Chromadorea; order Rhabditida; family Rhabditidae; genus Litoditis; species Litoditis marina. The sequence goes on along the minus strand of OZ038438.1, from coordinate 10,470,685 downwards.
ATTTGCGAATACGATGTTTCATTGCGAATAATTGCGAATACGAAGTTTCATTTGCGAGTAATTGCGAATACGGAGTTCCATTTGCGAGTAATTGCGAATACGAAGTTTCATTTGCGAGTAATTGCGAATACGGAGTTTCATTTGCGAGTAATTGCGAATACGAAGTTTCATTTGCGAGTAATTGCGAATACGGAGTTTCATTTGCGAGTAATTGCGAATACGAAGTTTCATTTGCGAGTAATTGCGAATACGGAGTTTCATTTGCGAGTAATTGCGAATACAAAATTTCATTTGCGAGTAATTGCGAATACGAAGTTTCATTTGCGAGTAATTGCGAATACGGAGTTTCATTTGGGTGTAATTGCGAATACGGAGTTTCATTTGCGAGTAATTGCGAACACGGAGTTTCATTTGCGAGTAATTGCGAATACAAAGTTTCATTTGCGAGTAATTGCGAATACAAAGTTTCATATGCAAGTGATTGCGAATACGGAGTTTCATTTGTGAGTAATTGCGAATACGGAGTTTCATTTGCGAGTAATTGCGAATACGGAGTTCCATTGCGAGTAATTGCGAATACGAAGTTTCATTTGCGAGTAATTGCGAATACGGAGTTTCATTTGCGAGTAATTGCGAATACGAAGTTTCATTTGCGAGTAATTGCGAATACGAAGTTTCATTTGCGAGTAATTGCGAATACGGAGTTTCATTTGCGAGTAATTGCGAATACGGAGTTTCATTTGCGAATACGGAGCTTCATTTGCGAGTAATTGCGAATACGAAGTTTCATTTGCGAGTAATTGCGAATACAAAGTTTCATATGCAAGTGATTGCGAATACGAAGTTTCATTTGCGAGTAATTGCGAATACGGAGTTTCATTTGCGAGTAATTGCGAATACGAAGTTTCATTTGCGAGTAATTGCGAATACGAAGTTTCATTTGCGAGTAATTGCGAATACGGAGTTTCATTTGCGAGTAATTGCGAATACGAAGTTTCATTTGCGAATAATTGCGAATACGGAGTTTCATTTGCGAGTAATTGCGAATACGGAGTTTCATTTGCGAGTAATTGCGAATACGGAGTTCCATTTGCCAGTAATTGCGAATACGAAGTTTCATTTGCGAGTAATTGCGAATACGAAGTTTCATTTGCCAGTAATTGCGAATACGGAGTTTCATTTGCGAGTAATTGCGAATACGAAGTTTCATTGCGAATAATTGCGAATACGGAGTTTCATTGCGAGTAATTGCGAATACGGAGTTTCATTTGCGAGTAATGCGAATACGGAGTTCCATTTGCCAGTAATTGCGAATACGAAGTTTCATTTGCGAGTAATTGCGAATACGGAGTTCCATTTGCGAGTAATTGCGAATACGAAGTTTCATTTGCGAGTAATTGCGAATACGGAGTTTCATTTGCGAGTAATTGCGAATACGAAGTTTCATTTGCGAGTAATTGCAAATACGAAGTTTCATTTGCGAGTAATTGCGAATACGGAGTTTCATTTGCGAATACGATGTTTCATTTGCGAATAATTGTCAATACGAAGGTTCATTTGCGAATACGATGTTTCATTTGCGAATAATTGCGAATACGAGTTTCATTTGCGAGTAATTGCGAATACGGAGTTCCATTTGCGAGTAATTGCGAATACGAAGTTTCATTTGCGAGTAATTGCGAATACGGAGTTTCATTTGCGAGTAATTGCGAATACGAAGTTTCATTTGCGAGTAATTGCGAATACGAAGTTTCATTTGCGAGTAATTGCGAATACGGAGTTTCATTTGCGAGTAATTGCGAATACGAAGTTTCATTTGCGAGTAATTGCGAATACAAAGTTTCATATGCGAGTAATTGCGAATACGGAGTTTCATTTGTGAGTAATTGCGAATACGGAGTTTCATTTGCGAGTAATTGCGAATACGAGTTCCATTTGCGAGTAATGCGAATACGAAGTTTCATTTGCGAGTAATTGCGAATACTGAGTTTCATTTGCGAGTAATTGCGAATACGGAGTTTCATTTGCGAGTAATTGCGAATACGAAGTTCATTTGCGAGTAATTGCGAATACGGAGTTTCATTTGCGAGTAATTGCGAATACAAAATTTCATTTGCGAGTAATTGCGAATACGAAGTTCATTTGCGAGTAATTGCGAATACGGAGTTTCATTTGGGTGTAATTGCGAATACGGAGTTTCATTTGCGAGTAATTGCGAACACGGAGTTTCATTTGCGAGTAATTGCGAATACAAAGTTTCATTTGCGAGTAATTGCGAATACAAAGTTTCATATGCAAGTGATTGCGAATACGGAGTTTCATTTGTGAGTAATTGCGAATACGGAGTTTCATTTGCGAGTAATTGCGAATACGGAGTTCCATTTGCGAGTAATGCGAATACGAAGTTTCATTTGCGAGTAATTGCGAATACGGAGTTTCATTTGCGAGTAATTGCGAATACGAAGTTTCATTTGCGAGTAATTGCGAATACGAAGTTTCATTTGCGAGTAATTGCGAATACGGAGTTTCATTTGCGAGTAATTGCGAATACGGAGTTTCATTTGCGAATACGATGTTTCATTTGCGAATAATTGTCAATACGAAGGTTCATTTGCGAATACGATGTTTCATTTGCGAATAATGCGATACGAAGTTTCATTTGCGAGTAATTGCGAATACGGAGTTCCATTTGCGAGTAATTGCGAATACGAAGTTTCATTTGCGAGTAATTGCGAATACTGATTTTCATTTGCGAGTAATTGCGAATACGAAGTTTCATTTGCCAGTAATTGCGAATACGGAGTTTCATTTGCGAGTAATTGCGAATACGAAGTTTCATTTGCGAATAATTGCGAATACGGAGTTTCATTTGCGAGTAATTGCGAATACGAAGTTTCATTTGCGAGTAATTGCGAATACGGAGTTTCATTGCGAGTAATTGCGAATACGAAGTTTCATTTGCGAGTAATTGCGAATACGAAGTTTCATTTGCGAGTAATTGCGAATACGGAGTTTCATTTGCGAGTAATTGCGAATACTGAGTTTCATTTGCGAGTAATTGCGAATACGGAGTTCCATTTGCGAGTAATTGCGAATACGAAGTTTCATTTGCGAGTAATTGCGAATACGGAGTTTCATTTGCGAGTAATTGCGAATACGGAGTTCCATTTGCGAGTAATTGCGAATACGGAGTTTCATTTGCGAGTAATTGCGAATACTGAGTTTCATTTGCGAGTAATTGCGAATACGAAGTTTCATTTGCGAATAATTGCGAATACGGAGTTTCATTTGCGAGTAATTGCGAATACGGAGTTTCATTTGCGAGTAATTGCGAATACGGAGTTCCATTTGCCAGTAATTGCGAATACGAAGTTTCATTTGCGAGTAATTGCGAATACGGAGTTCCATTTGCGAGTAATTGCGAATACGAAGTTTCATTTGCGAGTAATTGCGAATACGGAGTTTCATTTGCGAGTAATTGCGAATACGAAGTTTCATTTGCGAGTAATTGCAAATACGAAGTTTCATTTGCGAGTAATTGCGAATACGGAGTTTCATTTGCGAATACGATGTTTCATTTGCGAATAATTGTCAATACGAAGGTTCATTTGCGAATACGATGTTTCATTTGCGAATAATTGCGAATACGAAGTTTCATTTGCGAGTAATTGCGAATACGGAGTTCCATTTGCGAGTAATTGCGAATACGAGTTTCATTTGCGAGTAATTGCGAATACGGAGTTTCATTTGCGAGTAATTGCGAATACGAAGTTTCATTTGCGAGTAATTGCGAATACGAAGTTTTCATTGCGAGTAATTGCGAATACGGAGTTTCATTTGCGAGTAATTGCGAATACGAAGTTTCATTTGCGAGTAATTGCGAATACAAAGTTTCAATATGCGAGTAATTGCGAATACGGAGTTTCATTTGTGAGTAATTGCGAATACGGAGTTTCATTTGCGAGTAATTGCGAATACGGAGTTCCATTTGCGAGTAATTGCGAATACGAAGTTTCATTTGCGAGTAATTGCGAATACTGAGTTTCATTTGCGAGTAATTGCGAATACGGAGTTTCATTTGCGAGTAATTGCGAATACGAAGTTTCATTTGCGAGTAATTGCGAATACGGAGTTTCATTTGCGAGTAATTGCGAATACAAAATTTCATTTGCGAGTAATTGCGAATACGAAGTTTCATTTGCGAGTAATTGCGAATACGGAGTTTCATTTGGGTGTAATTGCGAATACGGAGTTTCATTTGCGAGTAATTGCGAACACGGAGTTTCATTTGCGAGTAATTGCGAATACAAAGTTTCATTTGCGAGTAATTGCGAATACAAAGTTTCATATGCAAGTGATTGCGAATACGGAGTTTCATTTGTGAGTAATTGCGAATACGGAGTTTCATTTGCGAGTAATTGCGAATACGGAGTTCCATTTGCGAGTAATTGCGAATACGAAGTTTCATTTGCGAGTAATTGCGAATACGGAGTTTCATTTGCGAGTAATTGCGAATACGAAGTTTCATTTGCGAGTAATTGCGAATACGAAGTTTCATTTGCGAGTAATTGCGAATACGGAGTTTCATTTGCGAGTAATTGCGAATACGGAGTTTCATTTGCGAATACGATGTTTCATTTGCGAATAATTGTCAATACGAAGGTTCATTTGCGAATACGATGTTTCATTTGCGAATAATTGCGAATACGAAGTTTCATTTGCGAGTAATTGCGAATACGGAGTTCCATTTGCGAGTAATTGCGAATACGAAGTTTCATTTGCGAGTAATTGCGAATACTGATTTTCATTTGCGAGTAATTGCGAATACGAAGTTTCATTTGCCAGTAATTGCGAATACGGAGTTTCATTTGCGAGTAATTGCGAATACGAAGTTTCATTGCGAATAATTGCGAATACGGAGTTTCATTTGCGAGTAATTGCGAATACGAAGTTTCATTTGCGAGTAATTGCGAATACGGAGTTTCATTTGCGAGTAATTGCGAATACGAAGTTTCATTGCGAGTAATTGCGAATACGAAGTTTCATTTGCGAGTAATTGCGAATACGGAGTTTCATTTGCGAGTAATTGCGAATACTGAGTTTCATTTGCGAGTAATTGCGAATACGAAGTTTCATTTGCCAGTAATTGCGAATACGGAGTTTCATTTGCGAGTAATTGCGAATACGAAGTTTCATTTGCGAATAATTGCGAATACGGAGTTTCATTTGCGAGTAATTGCGAATACGGAGTTTCATTTGCGAGTAATTGCGAATACGGAGTTCCATTTGCCAGTAATTGCGAATACGAAGTTTCATTTGCGAGTAATTGCGAATACGGAGTTCCATTTGCGAGTAATTGCGAATACGAAGTTTCATTTGCGAGTAATTGCGAATACGGAGTTTCATTTGCGAGTAATTGCGAATACGAAGTTTCATTTGCGAGTAATTGCAAATACGAAGTTTCATTTGCGAGTAATTGCGAATACGGAGTTTCATTTGCGAGTAATTGCGAATACGAAGTTTCATTTGCGAGTAATTGCGGAATACAAAGTTTCATATGCGAGTGATTGCGAATACGGAGTTTCATTTGTGAGTAATTGCGAATACGGAGTTTCATTTGCGAGTAATTGCAAATACGGAGTTCCATTTGCGAGTAATTGCGAATACGAAGTTTCATTTGCGAGTAATTGCGAATACGGAGTTTCATTTGCGAGTAATTGCGAATACGAAGTTTCATTTGCGAGTAATTGCGAATACGAAGTTTCATTTGCGAGTAATTGCGAATACGGAGTTTCATTTGCGAGTAATTGCGAATACGGAGTTTCATTTGCGAATACGATGTTTCATTTGCGAATAATTGTCAATACGAAGGTTCATTTGCGAATACGATGTTTCATTTGCGAATAATTGCGAATACGAAGTTTCATTTGCGAGTAATTGCGAATACGGAGTTCCATTTGCGAGTAATTGCGAATACAAAGTTTCATTTGCGAGTAATTGCGAATACGGAGTTTCATTTGCGAGTAATTGCGAATACGAAGTTTCATTTGCGAGTAATTGCGAATACGAAGTTTCATTTGCGAGTAATTGCGAATACGGAGTTTCATTTGCGAGTAATTGCGAATACGAAGTTTCATTTGCGAGTAATTGCGAATACAAAGTTTCATAGGCGAGTAATTGCGAATACGGAGTTTCATTTGTGAGTAATTGCGAATACGGAGTTTCATTTGCGAGTAATTGCGAATACGGAGTTCCATTTGCGAGTAATTGCGAATACGAAGTTTCATTTGCGAGTAATTGCGAATACTGAGTTCATTTGCGAGTAATTGCGAATACGGAGTTTCATTTGCGAGTAATTGCGAATACGAAGTTTCATTTGCGAGTAATTGCGAATACGAAGTTTCATTTGCGAGTAATTGCGAATACGAAGTTTCATTTGCGAGTAATTGCGAATACGGAGTTTCATTTGCGAGTAATTGCGAATACGGAGTTTCATTTGCGAGTAATTGCGAATACGAAGTTTCATTTGCGAATAATTGCGAATACGAAGTTTCATTTGCGAGTAATTGCGAATACGAAGTTTTATTTGCGAGTAATTGCGAATACGAAGTTTCATTTGCAAGTAATTGCGAATACGGAGTTTCATTTGCGAGTAATTGCGAATACGAAGTTTCATTTGCGAGTAATTGCGAATACGGAGTTTCATTTGCGAGTAATTGCGAATACGAAATTTCATTTGCGAGTAATTGCGAATACGAAGTTTCATTTGCGAGTAATTGCGAATACGGAGTTTTCATTTGGGTGTAATTGCGAATACGGAGTTTCATTTGCGAGTAATTGCGAACACGGAGTTACATTTGCGAGTAATTGCGAATACGAAGTTTCATTTGCGAGTAATTGCGAATACAAAGTTTCATATGCAAGTGATTGCGAATACGGAGTTTCACTTGTGAGTAATTGCGAATACGGAGTTTCATTTGCGAGTAATTGCGAATACGGAGTTTCATTTGCGAGTAATTGCGAATACGAAGTTTCATTTGCGAGTAATTGCGAATACGGAGTTTCATTTGCGAGTAATTGCGAATACGAAGTTTCATTTGCGAGTAATTGCGAATACGAAGTTTCATTTGCGAGTAATTGCGAATACGGAGTTTCATTTGCGAGTAATTGCGAATACGGAGTTTCATTTGCGAATACGATGTTTCATTTGCGAATAATTGTCAATGCGAAGGTTCATTTGCGAATACGATGTTTCATTTGCGAATAATTGCGAATACGAAGTTTCATTTGCGAGTAATTGCGAATGCGGAGTTCCATTTGCGAGTAATTGCGAATACGAAGTTTCATTTGCGAGTAATTGCGAATACGAGTTTCATTTGCGAGTAATTGCGAATACGAAGTTTCATTTGCGAGTAATTGCGAATACGGAGTTTCATTTGCGAGTAATTGCGAATACGAAATTTCATTTGCGAGTAATTGCGAATACGAAGTTTCATTTGCGAGTAATTGCGAATACGGAGTTTCATTTGGGTGTAATTGCGAATACGGAGTTTCATTTGCGAGTAATTGCGAACACGGAGTTTATTTGCGAGTAATTGCGAATACGAAGTTTCATTTGCGAGTAATTGCGAATACAAAGTTTCATATGCAAGTAATTGCGAATACGAAATTTCATTTGCGAGTAATTGCGAATACGAAGTTTCATTTGCGAGTAATTGCGAATACGAGTTTCATTTGGGTGTAATTGCGAATACGGAGTTTCATTTGCGAGTAATTGCGAACACGGAGTTTTATTTGCGAGTAATTGCGAATACGAAGTTTCATTTGCGAGTAATTGCGAATACAAAGTTTCATATGCAAGTGATTGCGAATACGGAGTTTCATTTGTGAGTAATTGCGAATACGGAGTTTCATTTGCGAGTAATTGCGAATACGGAGTTCCATTTGCGAGTAATTGCGAATACAAAGTTTCATTTGCGAGTAATTGCGAATACGGAGTTTCATTTGCGAGTAATTGCGAATACGAAGTTTCATTTGCGAGTAATTGCGAATACGAAGTTTCATTTGCGAGTAATTGCGAATACGGAGTTTCATTTGCGAGTAATGCGAATACGGAGTTTCATTTGCGAATACGATGTTTCATTGCGAATAATTGTCAATACGAAGGTTCATTTGCGAATACGATGTTTCATTTGCGAATAATTGCGAATACGAAGTTTCATTTGCGAGTAATTGCGAATACGGAGTTCCATTTGCGAGTAATTGCGAATACGAAGTTTCATTTGCGAGTAATTGCGAATACTGAGTTTCATTTGCGAGTAATTGCGAATACGAAGTTTCATTTGCCAGTAATTGCGAATACGGAGTTTCATTTGCGAGTAATTGCGAATACGAAGTTTCATTTGCGAATAATTGCGAATACGGAGTTTCATTTGCGAGTAATTGCGAATACGAAGTTTCATTTGCGAGTAATTGCGAATACGGAGTTTCATTTGCGAGTAGTTGCGAATACGGAGTTCCATTTGCGAGTAATTGCGAATACGAGTTTCATTTGCGAGTAATTGCGAATACTGAGTTTCATTTGCGAGTAATTGCGAATACGAAGTTTCATTTGCGAGTAATTGCGAATACGAAGTTTCATTTGCGAGTAATTGCGAATACGGAGTTTCATTTGCGAGTAATTGCGAATACTGAGTTTCATTTGCGAGTAATTGCGAATACGAGTTTCATTTGCCAGTAATTGCGAATACGGAGTTTCATTTGCGAGTAATTGCGAATACGAAGTTTCATTTGCGAATAATTGCTGAATACGGAGTTTCATTTGCGAGTATTGCGAATACGGAGTTTCATTTGCGAGTAATTGCGAATACGGAGTTCCATTTGCCAGTAATTGCGAATACGAAGTTTCATTTGCGAGTAATTGCGAATACTGAGTTCCATTTGCGAG
>OZ038438.1:10442235-10461538 GCA_964036275.1 Litoditis marina | reverse complement strand
AAGCAAGTTGATCGTCAACAATCTATGAATTTTGGAAAGTTCACTATCCACGACATTGTTTTACAGTATTTTGAAACGGACTCACACGGATGAGTTCTAATCGAAACCTAGTGTTTATTGCGAGTTCTTATATATGTATTATTGTGAATGCATCTGAAACATTTAGTTGGTTGAATACTACCAAATTTGATTTACTAGCTCTCATCCATCGTCAGCGAAGATAAAAATATATGACTTTTCAAGTCAGGACGTCATTAAGAAGCACAGACAGTGTTTCGACCATGGTGCATTTACAAGAGGCTGTATGAATTGATAGAGAGGATGATTCGTGCCCGCGATTATCCGGCTACAAGCTGGGGTCGTACCATCGCTGCGTTTGCATATCATTCCAAAGTCCAGTTGAAAAAGAGCAAGGTATGAAATACTTATATAAACTGTGAGAAAGTGTACGCTTAATAGTAGCTATTATAGTTTAATTGTCCTTGCCTCCTGTAAGAGTAGCTATTTCAGAACTTCTGTCCTTCCTCGTAGAGTTGTGCAAAAACTCGCATCACAACACATCTCATATTTGCTCGGTTTTCAGTTGACCACAGTCAAGATACACGGTGCCCACTCGGAGTTCCGGAATGTATTCAATCAAGGAAACTCTTCTACGAACGGAAACACGAGATATAACTCGTTGTTTTTCAAGGATAAACTAGAGGACGAGTCTCGAATGTTGTACGTTTTGTTTTGTTTATACTTCAGCTGGTAAACGGTTCCCTTTATAGTATTTCCAAGTACGAGCAAGGATTATTTGTGTAAGTTTCTCGTTTTCCTTTGTAAAGAATTGGTTTTCGATAATTGAGGAAATGAATTGTTGAATTTTACATGATGAAGAAACTCGTTCCCTGAATTTGTATGGCTTACAGGTCAAATTATGTTTTTTATTTCATTTCCGTATTACAGGCGATTTTTCTCGTATCACGAGTATAAGAAACGATTACCATCCTTCGATTTGCTTCACAACAGATATTCATTTGTGATAAGTGCTCTAATTGCCGCAAAGGTAGGTTATTTTACAATATATGCGGTACTCCGAGATAACATTCGAGCTATCCGTTTTGATTTTTTACTTGTGCTCTTTGCTCTTACACAGTGGTTTTAGCAGAGATTAGCGAAAGGTGTAAGCCACATGGTCCTATTTTAGGATTTTTCAATGGCTTTTTTCGAATGAATTGAGTATTCATTTCCAGAATTGTCAGCGCGACTTCGACCGTTTAGCCGAGATGTCTGCCTTCTGTGGTCACATTTATTTCAGCTCAAATCCCCGCCCTCGCAGATGAATGGGTTGGTTCACAAACATGCGCTGTTACACACGTACTAGTGATTGTGACGAGGATGACATTCGATTTCGAAATATTTGTTATTTTCTGTGTTTTAGTAAAGGATATTAAACATAGTACATACATTTCAATGTTGGCCGATAGCTCTTACATATAAGGTATCAAAACGTTGACTAGATTGTTTAAAGTTAATACTGTGAGGGGGGGGGGGGGTCGTGAAGTATGTGAAAGAAAATAGACTAGATTCAGATTTCATGTACTTTCTGACTTTCCCAGACTGGTTCTTGAGAAATTCTCGATATGGTAATGTCAATGAAAACCAAAAGAAATGTCTTCTTATCTTTCTTTCTTTGCCGTTGTCCCCTCTCTCCTTTACTTTTCTAATCATTTTCATCAGTCTTGTTTTCTTCGATGTCATTTCTAATGTTCCAGGTATGTGCCATCAAGTCCTTGTGCTGTTCTAGTGTCAGTAATCATCTTGGTTACGGAGAGTTACTGATGGAAACGAATGTGAGTCACGTTTATTTCTTCCGAAGACATTTTATAGACTTATAAGTTCATATAAAGAATTGGAAGTGACGACGAACAATGTTTGCGCCGTTATTAACACCATCCACTTCACCATCTGGAAAGCTGATATTATTTGTGTTATTGTGAACATATTAAGATAATGCTGAAAATTGAAATTACAACCGATGTGATGTCATGTTCATGTCATCATAGTTGTTATCATACAGATCAGTGATTGTTCCACCCACTACCCTTTGGCTACCTTTGTCATGCTTCTCGCGGGCAACACGGCGTTTAACACAATACATTCAGTTTCTGTGAAGTCACAGGCAACCAAGCGATCGCCGCAACGCGTCGAATGGAGCGCGATTTCAATGCGCCGCAAAGTTTTAATTTACGTGATTTCGATCGACGATCATTATTCTATATAATTCTTCTCTCTCTTGAACAAGAATAATTTTACGCTTTCATATATACCATAAGAGTTATGCCGTGGTAAGTATGCCTTCAGTGTACCTCGTCTAGTTGCAGAACTACTCAACAATGTTTTCCCGCCAGTAATGAAGAAGGATCAGGGATGGGGAGGTAGTTTATCGTCGAACATTCTATTTCCCATTCGGACCTAAGAGCAATATTTCCGTTAAGTGCCATACATACTTGGTTGCGGCTGCGGGCGGCATATGATATAAGTATGGCGCTCCTGATTATTGAATCGAATGTGCGGCTGGTGGCGGCTCTTGGCGTTTTGCCGCGCATTCATACTTCGGCGGGCAAAAGCGGCTGCGGGCGTCTTCGGGCGGCTGCGGGCGGGGCCGCAAACATCAGTGGCCGTATGCACCAATATTTTTTGGGAACGTTCCCATGGGAACGTGAAATAGCGTTCCCAAATGGGAACGTTCCCAGTGGAACGCTTCCGCCACTTTGTTATGCACGAAGCGATGGGAACGTTCCCATTGTTTTGGGAACGATTTGTTGGCGCATTTCTCGTGTATGATGGCGCGAAACAGAAATATTCAAATATTTGAAATTCCATACGAAGTATTTTCGTTATTACGCGGGGTATGAAGATATTCAGTGTCAAATTTTCTTTAGAAAATATGTTTTATTGAAAGTTTGAGTTGCAAACCAAAAATTAAAGGTGGATGATTGATAATATAATTAATTTCCTAGCAAGATACGATTAGCAACGTTCGTTCTTCAATACTTTGGTTTTTAGCGATTTTGACAATCGACTCCAAACTATACCCTTTTTCATTACCATGTTTTTTTCTTACATTTCTCTAACTAACTATAACTTGTGAACTCTCTCTATTTCAATAAACTCACAAACTTTAGTAGTACATTGCTCTTCTAAACTATGTGGAATAAAACAACACGCATTATCTTCAACTAAGAATTAGGAAATGAAAGGGTGATGGGAGATTGTTAAATTGTTATGAATTGCCAGTCAATTTAATATGCCCTTACTATACATTCATTTTACCCACATCATTGGGTGCAAGTCAAGCTACCACTGGGGGGAATAAGAAGAAGGGTAAATCTAACATTGGAGGGGTTAAAGTACAAACTTCACATAAGTACAATTGTTGATAAATTAAAGCTATAATCGGTCCATGAGGTAAGTGTTATTGTTCTTAGAATGAAAATTTGCGTGATGAAAAGCCTAAACAAGGAGAAAAACATAAATTATTATCTTTGGGAAGCCAAAAAATGGATCGTTCCCCACCTCTACCCTTGGGAACGATAATCGTTCCCAGTGGGAATGGGAACGTTCCCAAATATTGGTGCATACGGATTTTGGGGAACGTTCCCACTGGGAGCGATTTTGCGCTCCCGGGAACGAAAAAACGCTCCCGGGAGCGCAAAAAAATATTGGTGCATACGGCCACAGTTGCGGCAATAATGATTCAATTCAATATTGCCGCAGCGGCTCTCTGCGTCAGGATTGATCAGTCTCGACATAACTTCACTAATGTTCTAAAATCATTATTAAACCCATCAAGTTACTTTAGTATAGTTTATTTAAATATATATTTGTATTCTACTCGATATTCACTGCACTCTATTAATCAGTTTTTAATCAGTTTAAAGTGAATGTCTGCCTTTCTTTTGTTTTGTATTTGAAAAAAAAAGTTTCAGAATGGAAAAAAACGTTTAGGATTAGAAATAAGTTGATTCGGTAAGCTGTAATCTGATAATGATATTCCATGAATTTTCAACAAACCAGTTGAAGATCAACGCTAATCAAGTAATAGAGATTCACAAATATTGCGGGATAAACATTATTAGCATTGGTGTGATAAATGACAAATATTCCTTGACAAATATAATAATTGCTATAAATGACAAATATAATAATTGCTTCTGCTTTTTCATTTTTTCATAAGGGGAGGGAAATCATACTTTCAACAATAAGTTCGAACTTACTATTTAAAATTCCAATGAGGGAGAAACCACGCCGCAGCCAGCCGCAGACGCGCGTACATACTTAAATTGGAGTGCGTTTGCGGGCGTCTGCGGGAAAACCACTAGTTTACCCGCGCCGCAGACGCCGCAGACGCACCAAGTATGTATGGCACTTTAGTTCTTATTTAGTCTGCCCATCTTTAAGGTCATAACTGATAAATTTGATTAGTTTCCAGAATTGTACGAACTTTCATGACAGCTGTTTTCAATCAATCGTTAAAACTTTGCAGCATCGGCATCGATGAAAGACCACGACTTGCTTTGCAAATTCTAGCTAATATTGGTTGCAAAACGGATGAACCGTTCCTGTGTGAGTTATTCGTTGCATATGTTGTTGTCTTCACGAACAGGGTATGTAGGTGTTTTTGACTGAGATAGTGATGATCAAAAGTGGTAGGCCCCCACCAGACTAAAACACCTTCTACCTCCCACCCTCACCCTACCACGGTTTGGAGAGAATTTGGGGAAATCAAATTATTGATCCTCTCTACTTAAAGACCAAGGGTCACGCCAACATTTAATATCAAAAGTTCACAAAAATGCTTTTTTATCCAGTTCACGGTTTTGTGACGTATTGTATGCTGAATCATATAAAAAATAATGAGAAAGAAAGGTTTTCATAAATCTGTATACTGTAACTGTTATTATTTTGAATTGGCGCCTACGTAAAGATGCGCCTCGCTTGATCACGTACGAGATGATGGGGTCGGTCCGAAAAATTAGACGCCGTCGTCAATTTTACTTTTTTGTGTATTTCATATGATTTTATATGTTGGTCAGTTTCCTCTGTTTCCATAGTAATTCACGATTGGAATAGTAGAAAGTATCGGGCACCTGGGCTGTTTCAGAATTATTCAATGTTGTTTAGCGCTCTAAAAGCATCTTTCCCTCGTTTTCTATATTCTTCACAATCAAGTTTTCCAATAATCTTCGGGATAATTAGGGTGATAGAAATTGATAGTGCGAAAGATTGATAGGAAGGTAATAGGAGGAGAGAAATTGAGGAATGTTTTCTAATTATTCAATGCTGTTCAGCTGGAATTACTAGTTTTCGTCTGCTGGATTTCCAAACAACTTGTGTATAACTGCTATGTTCCATTTATTGTGTGGTCAATTTTTGTTCTATCTAGTTATGCTAATTTGCTATCTAGTTATGCTAATATGGTAAATTTGATTTTTGAGCATCAGTGCACATATTTGTTGTCTGATACCACGGATTGCAGGTGCAGATCCTGTTCACACTGGTGCGGATTCTGATGGTATGGTTTCTCCTTCCTCTCTTCTGTGATGCTGGTGAGTTACCAAGTGTTGAATATGTTTCTAGCGTTTTACCGTGAAATTTCCTTCCAAGTTGTTAGTTTTTGTCATAAGGCATGAACAAGAAAGATTTAAAAAATCTCAAGTTCCTCAGAATAGTTGTTGAATTCTTGCACCAGTAAGGTCCAACATGTCTACGAAAAGTAGTCCCTTTTTACTTCTAAATAAGCTTAGAATTAAGGATTTTGCGTTACACATAGATAACATTTCTAGTTTCCGGCAAAAAAAATGGCTCGATTTATTCTCTGACTGTCTGGATAACCTTACTGGTGTATGGCTGAACGTATTTCGCGGGACCAACCTTGATTCATGCGTATTGTTCTATCTCAATCAAAAATGGGTTCCGAAGTTTCGGTTCGTCCCAACTATCTGAGCTTCTTCTTTTTTTCTAGACTAGATCATCCAGAAACTAGACTTGACTATCTAAATAAGTTCATTCGTCCTTTCTTCAGGATTCGGATAGAGCAAGTCCCTGGCTCTACTTAGTTGGTCGATCGATCAATTTCCACTGCGAAACAATATGAACTGCGCGACAGAAACTTCTACTCGAAAATTTGGTCAGCTTCTAGGCACCGGCGTGCAAGGTTTCAACACCAAATACGAACAGTTGCAACCCCAAATGACACATGGTTGCAACACCCGTTTATAATTAGGTGCTCCACCTGTCCATTCTTGACCTTTTGTGTTGGAATGGTTCATATTTGGTGTTGGAACTGTTCAACGTATGGCAAGGTGAATGTGGATCAAACTTAGATTTCTATATCGATTTTCCATTATTTGTTATCGATTTTTCAGTAATCGATACTTACGCGAACAGTAATTTGAAATTTGTTTCATTTTGGAACAACTGGATAACCTAACAAAAACCCGTATAAAATCAACTATTTATTGACAACAACAACATAACAAAATAAGAGAATGAACATAACAAAGCTTCAATGAAACCGTTTGAGTTTGAAAACGCGAGATCGGAAAAATTGAACCTTGTAGAAAAAGTAGGAGTTTAAGTGCAACCGAATGATGAACACGATATTCACAGAATGAAAATTCGATGGCTCAATTAATATTCTAATAATCTTATTATTCAGAAAAATCTCCTAGAAGCCAGCTTATATATTTATAAATACATA
Organism: Litoditis marina; assembly: GCA_964036275.1. NCBI lineage: Eukaryota > Metazoa > Nematoda > Chromadorea > Rhabditida > Rhabditidae > Litoditis > Litoditis marina. The sequence continues at coordinate 10,454,790 of OZ038438.1, read as the reverse complement.
TATACATAAATATTAGAAAGCTCACTAATATAAAATGTAAAATAGGATAAAATATGTGACTCTAGAATAGCCCACCGGTACACGTTGAAATTTTAATGCCGAACAACTGGTTTGTAATATGAAAGCATAATGTAAAATAGTGAACCTAGGAATACTTTAACATATACACAGTTGCCCCTGGTCCCCTGGAACTTCTTGAATATAATAAGATAATAGAAGAAATGACGAGGTTGTCTAGTATGATTAAAATTACTAATGAAACCAGGTAAAACGTTAAATATGCTCATATCAAAAACCGACCAGTACAGTGCAAGATGCAACAAGATGTAATAAGAGTTGTATTTACCAACTTGTCGAGGTACTGTCATATCAGTCCGCGGATTTCACTCTTATCCGGTTTACCTGAAACTAAACGTTGATTACAAAAGGCAAGACACGGGAATACAATTTAATGTTTCTGATGGTTTCCAGGAGACCAGGGGCAACTGTGTATATGTTAAAGTATGCAAACTTAGAGATTTACCAATAGTTATCGTTCTATTCAATTCGAAAGAACTACTGTGGCGGGTAGTAATCTCAAAGAAATAGCCATTCGCGCTGTAAAACCCGACTTCACGCAGATAAGAGGGAGCTAGATCCTTATACAAAGTAATCTAAATCATTCCCAGCTCCCAGCCACGCAGAAAACGGCTAAGAACTATCTATCCGTACTTTGTCGGGCTTCAAGTGGAAGGTATATTAGTTATTAGAAGTGCCAGGGCAGGGAAGATATGAAGGAGATAAAACATGTTATGGCTGATTGTACTGGCTTTGACTTCGTAATATCGTTATTATTACGTAAGACGCAAATAGACGGTTTACGGATGGAAATAAAAAAAACTGCTCCAAAATTCCAAAATCATCTGACCGTATATTGTACGTAATACATAATGTTGCTCCAAACTGTGCCTTAGCAACTTTGTCATATCTCAGAGCCAAACAATTGAATATATCTGAAAAACAGCTACTCACCACTCTGCCTGTTAAAGTTGATGGGCTCCTCGGCCAGGAATTGCAGCATTACCGGGTGATATCGCACAGCTTTTCTGAAAAATAATTAAATGTATGTTCCAGTTCCAATATCTATCTGAATATATTTACCCTCCAGCTTTATTTTAGTTTTCTTATAGAAGACGACTTTGTTACCCACATGAAATGGTTGAAAATCAGTGACATTATGAACCAGTATTTTCGGTAAAGTTCGCATGAAAACGTTAAATAGCGCTCACGGGCTGTGAGGTTATTCAGTGTTATACTTCAAAACTCTATGTCTCACTGAAAATATGAATTTGAGACCTAAAATGTCGATACCCTATTCAATATTGGACTATTGGATAATAATCTTCATTTTTCGTGATCAGCCACGTACGGGCGGAAGAGAAACAGCAACATTAACGGGAGGAGAACCGGTACTTTTTTAGTAGTTCCTACAAATTCTTATTAATTCCCGTTGCTATTTGTGGCAAAATAGAAGCTGTACTCAGCGATTGTGTAGGTGTTAATGTACTAAGACAGTATGGAGTGGAGATAGCAGTCGTTCCCAATGCGAATAAAAATGGGTTGAGAGCAAAGGGATTTCGAAATAGGGTGGAAGTGAATTTCATAAAATGTAACATCAGTACACCTTAATCGGCTATCTAAAACCGAGTGACACTTTTAATAGTACACCTTAATCGGCTATCTAAAACCGAGTGACACTTTTAATAGTCGAATAAAGAGGGGCGAAAACGGGCAGCTCAACGCTCTTTTTCTAAGATGCACTAATGGAAATTGTCGCGTTATTGGTAAAAAGAAAGCCAGTTTCTTTGGTATTGAGACGACGTTATTGGAGTATGATCTGTGAGCATTATGAAACACCAATAACTACACGAGATTAACTGAATAACTAACCTTTATCTTCATTTGGTTTCACATTCCCTTCGGTCATGAAACGCGCCCAAGAATAAATCTTTCATCAGAAGTAGAGTCGTCTTTTCGAATAAACTGTAATAACTTTTTAAACAGAACATTTAAAATAAACAAATGGAATAAAAAAAATTGGAATAAATATAATAGATCCAAATCCAACGTAAACACTACAACCACTATTTCACAGGCAAAATGTTACTATGCTTCACAAAGAGGCCCGTTTCTCTCTATTCAACCACATACATCCATCAGTAAAGTTGTCCAAATAGTCAGAAAATTCGAAAAACGGACTACATTTTCGCCGAAAACAAGAAAATCGGTCTACTTTCGATGGAAAAATCATGAAATTTCACGTGTTCACGTCTAAAACGGACTACTTTTTGTCGCTTAGTCGGACCTTACTGGTGTTTGACCACATATGATAGATGATTCATGATTTCACCTTGAGCATTGTAAATTGATTAAGCGTTATCACACACCAGTTGAGTCCGACTAAGCCACGAAATATAATAAGTTTATACGTATAATACGTATAAACAAAATTAGACAAATTACACCGTTTTCAGCCAAAAAGTACTCCGTTTTTCGAATTTTTCTGACTATTCCACTTCACTGATGTAAGAGCGTCATTAATTAAAGCTATAATAATATCGTAAATAAAGGCTCACCTCTTAGATACGTGTAACACTTCTCCAGGGCTCACTCTACCTCGGCTAACTCCTCGTCTTCGCAGTCTAAAACGACATAGATGAAATATTGAGAATTTATGAAATAATAAGAAAATTATATGCATTAATACGCAGTCTGCGCAGTCTTCTTCGCTGTTTACGCCACAGAAGGAGAGAGAAACCAAAGCGCACAGTATACTAAAAAAATTATAATCAAGCAAGTAAAAAACGCGAATTCAATGGTTCTTTCGCTGTAATGAATTAGTATTCATGTTAACTACCCTCGATTCCGCGCACCGAGCTTTCTGGTTCGAACCACTTTTCTAATTCGAATTTGTTTACAACAATGAGAAAAATTTTTACCAGAGAATAAGGTAGTGTAGAAACTTATATCAGAGCTATGGCTGATAATATGAATATAAAAGACTCTAGAATAAATATAAAGGACTCTAGAATAATCCAGAAATCAAGCGATTACCTCTATGTCCATGAAGATGAATCAAACTTCGTCTGCCTTTTTCAACCAGCCCAACTATTCGTCTTCTAACAGAAATTCAGGAATTCGGCATTCTGAAACGACATAATTCAAACCAATTTGAATTACTCAATGAAAAAAGCATTAGGCACTCTGCTGTTTCAAAGCAGTCATCTTCGTTGACATACACTTTTACATTTACAACATAATTTGCTCAAACAAAAACAAGTTCTCACTGCCTGTCTCACACTCAACATCTCATTTCACGAATGACGTGCACCACAATTGAAATGTTTCTGAACTAGAGAAAAAGTAAACATCAAAACAAGTGGACAGTTTGAGATCCTTTCTAAATAAGTGCCCGAGAACTTCAGAAAATTTTGAATGTTAATCGGATCCTACTTGAAAAGAGAGTTCAGGATCTTCTCCCCTGTCAAGTTGGTGTCGCGCCTACGTAATATCAGTAACATGGAAACTTCTAAAACTTTCAATGACTCAGACAAATCATTTTTATTTGATTGTTTGTTAAACCTTCTTTTATTATCAGGAAAAATACATAAACAGACCAACTAACCGTTGTCAAGCTATACATTCTGTTCGATCAAGCGAATAGAACAGGAAAAACCGCTTTAAAACTTTCCCAGGAAGATACAAAGTGAAGGTAAGGCCGACCACATCTGTAAAAACGGCAATCAAACAACGAATAAAGACAAAGAATATGAATTAACATGCGAGTCAAATTCAAATGTCGACTCACACAACTATGGAAATATCTCAGAGAAGGAAATTTAATTCTGATGTGAATTAATTAGTGCAGGATGCGGCTACTGTTTATTCATTACCACCAAGAAGTCCACGTCTTCAGACAAAATCGAAACTTTCTACGTCCTCTTTCGAAACTGAACTGTACTATTTGGTGGATGATGGTAAATAGATAGCAAAGAAATACACATACAAAAGACACATATTACATTCAGAAAGAGGGCGATTGCACTGAACGACTGAACACAACACAAGCGCCTACGATCATTGAAATTTAGGAATTAAACAACGAGTTGATTTGTTGAAGCAATCAAAAAAGTTAATTTAATAATACGGCATATTTTTGATGCGGGTTTTAAACTATATTTGTTCGACTATATACTTGATTCTCGCCCATTTTTCGACCAGAACAGAAACTTACAATTATGGAATCGTGTTAAATGAACAAAAAACATGAAAATAAACGAAATACAATAAAAAATAAAGAAAGAATTCAAGAATTCTAAATTTATAAGTGGCCCACAGTAACCCGACGTCTCATCAAAAATGCGCCTGCGTACCACGCTGTAGGCCTGACGGCACACAGAAAAGCTATCAAAAATTGTAGGGGAAAATGTCATTCAACCCCACCCACCACTCAAAAAAGGAGGGGGGTGAAAAAACCTGGCAAACTTCAACAATACACCTACATATGAAGGTGTAAACACACACGTGTACGGCTACGTGTACAGACATTTATATATATCGTCGTCGCCAGCGGAAAGGCGAGTGGGTACTGTATATCTTAATTTTTGCTGTTTTCTGACACATGTCTTCGATTCGAAATGTTATCGGTTATGTGCTCTAGTAGCGCATTGGTTATCTCTAAGCTACGAAACTTTTGCTCGCAGGTTCGATTCCGGCGAACAGTTATAAACTTGCCCCCCCCCCCCCCCCCCCCCCCTAGCACCTCTCTCATTAATTACTCTCAAATAATCAAGATGAGACATAATGGAGAACTCCTCACGGTGTCAACAAGTACCGTTTAGCGCCAGCGTTCTAGCAAACTGTTCCAACACCTCTAGGTGAACCGTTTCACCACCAAATCGATCACTATTGTGTGCGGAAACCGTTCATTTTTTTGAGAATTTTTGGCATTTGGTGTTGGAACTATTCACCCACGTGCCTGAGTTGTTATTTTGACGTAATGGTGAATTGGGTGACCCGTGTGCTTTTTTTATAGCTGGTTTTTCATTGGTCGATGCAGTTTGTAGTATTCAAAAGTCGATTACAACACCGGTCACGCAAACACAGTGTAACGCGGTTCACACATATTTTCATTTAATCATACGTGTAAGCATGTTTGTGCTTTGTTTATTATTTGAATTTGGACAACGTCTTAGCTATTATGTGCATGGTATGTGGAGTGTTGACATTTGGTGCAATTCGGCAGTAAAAAGCTCAAAAACGGGCTCCCTTTGGTCAATTCGTCGAAATTAACCTGTTTCTCAAGCCTCCAGAAACAAAGCACATACGTATTGTTCTAATTCCTGAAAGCCATGTGTCAACGGCTCAACCAAAAGAATCATAATGTTATTAAAACTTCATTCAAAATTGAGAATGATTCGAAACTATATGAAATTCCTGCATGTCTGACTGTTCTAGTACAACTATGCCCTTTTTTCGGTAGGAACAACGTGAGCTTTGTAAATAGCTAGGATATGAACCCATTCTGTGTATTTCAATCTCCCAATCGAAGTGTAGTAACCACATGCAATCGATTAATGCAATAGTAGTTATAGATTAATGTGAAAACATTCTCATGTTTTTACACGACAGACTTTCCTTCCGCTAGTGTCATGTTTTATATTGTGAAATCGTGAAATCATTGTCGTATTTCATAACATTTACATTGTCGTAAATATTCTATATAATGTTATTACGCATTCTTTTTTCAGAATGATCTTTGAATGACAATAAACTTTATTTGTGTATTAGTTCACGTATTTTGAAAGTGACAAATTATTATATATATATATATGTTTATTAATCAACTAAACATCTTCATGCGAAAAAAAAAATCCGCTTGTAGCTCCGTTCATTGCTCTGGTGTAATCCCAGGTCAAATGACAACATCTGAAAGAGAATTTGAGACATTTCCAATTGCGATATATCTTATAAATTTAAATTTAGCCTAAACAAGCTGAACGAACCGTACTACAGATTATTCGGGGATGTTTACTTGCTTAGTTTCTATTAAAGAACAGAGAGACATCTCATTTCACGTAGATTATAGTCGGGTGGTCGTAACAACTGGCATATTTTCAGTATACAAGGGAAGATTGTATGTTTTCAAATCAAACTAGTGTCCGTTTTTCAACACTTAAATCACAACATTTCTCAGGCTTCAATCGAACATTACTATAAAGTGCAAAACGGCAGTGTATTTGAAGGTGTCGATGGTTTGTTGAATGTTCGTACTGTTTGTTGAACCTCTGATTATACTCATAGATGGCCAAAGAAAGTGGCGAGTCGGAAGAACATAAACAAACTCCGCTAGTAAACTGACTTTTGATGATTAAAAATTTATACTGCAAATTCTCGCCTAAACCATATTTATAGTAAACTAAAAAGGTACACCGAGACTCACCCTCATACACCACAGCAAAACCTTGGGAAGTGGACGTGAAGATCACCAACCTGAAAGCAGATACTACTCAAAGTTGACGTGCTTCAGAACAACACACCAAAAACGTGAATACTACAGATATTTGTACTGAATACACGAGTCCCAGAAACGAATCAGAATTGAATAGGAGGCTAAACAAAACATATTTTGGCAAAAAAGTTACTTAGATAACCTGAGCTCGTTGATACGAGACATTCCGAATGATTAATAGGCTCAATTCTCAAGCAACTTCATAATCATTTCTTTGTTGGAGCTAATAAACGTATCGACAATGAAATGACAAAAAATTTGAGAAGGAAAGAAAATGTTGTAAGAGAACGTTGTGAAAAAAGTGGAGCCGTGAGAGCAAAAAACTCTCAAATCACGGTACACTGAGAATGTCCGCAATGTCACCCGGCTCAACTTAGAGATTCTAGAGCGCTGCTGCCATTCTCTGGTGAAAATTGCGAGGCAAAATAGGCTAAATCTAGGGAAAAATAGGTATACAATAAAATACTAGCCTATTTTAGCTAACTTTAGCCTAGAAAACTCGGAAACACCTAGAAATACCTATAATTGCCTAGCACACTGCGCCGCTCCAACAGAGAAGGAAACAGCGCTCCAGCTAGATTGGGAGCGCTGCGGGACCATTAGCAATACAAGGGGTAATTTCTTACATAGCGATCTCCGTGAATATACCATTATATGAGTTTTTGCGTATATCAATCGAAAGGGAAAAATCTATTTTCTCAGAACTAATTCTTTGAGCCATATGGGTTCATCACTTTCTCAGTTATGGGGTTTTAACAGAATACAGTTTGTTTACAAAATTATATCTAGGTTCGCTGTCTATGAAACTTGCTCAATGAATTAGTTCCGAGAATTGACATGCATCTCCCCACGTGTGGAAAAAATCTAGGCAAAATGGTTCAGCCGTTTTTTCAGTCGCTATGTAAGAACTCACTACACACGGCATGTTCAAAGGCGCAATTTCACACTGGGCTCAGACGTAGGGCCGCGACGCGTCAGATGTGCGTCGCGGCGCCACAAGCTGACTATAAGTAAGCAGCTGCAGCAAAGGCTGCACCAGCAAAGCAATGGAATGGAACCCAATTTTTCGTGTGGAAATTCCCGGTATACGCATTAAAATAAAGCAATGAGGAAAATGAAAACATTGTCAATCTGGTTCACGAAAAGTGCAATAAACAAATAGTCTTATTTTCACACAAGACATGGTAGTAAATTTGAAAAATAACAAGTACAACAACTTGTGAAATGTAACAACAACAGGGTCTAAAACGAGAGAACAACTTGACTTTAAAAAGTCATAACATAAACCAAATCAACAGAAATATTTGGGTAGGAAGTATTTGGGTACATCTTTGGATGGAGCGGGAGTCGGATCGGACTAGTTGAACGATGGGCGTGGATCCAAGTTCTCATCGAGGACGAACGGGACATCACTTCTGAAAACTAAGTAAGTGCAATAGAATGTAATAAGATTTCCAAATGATCATGTGAGAAAGAGGGTTTTTCACCTGTAATCCGCATAGATTACACACAGTCGACGAAAAATACTCCGTTTTGAATAATTGAAGTAGTATGTTAAGCTACGCGAAAAAGCTGAACAAGCATATTGACTGTGTAACACAAAATTTACCTGTGGTCTTGTTTCAGGGCCTCCTGTGAGCTGCGAAGAATTCCTCTATAGTCAACCAGCCCGGCCTGATTGTCCGCAACCTGGTCGTGTTGATCCAAAAGATCACGCGACATTGAGAAAAGGTTCCCCCCAATAGTTCGAAGTTTTCTGTAAACAAACTTTATACATTCATACATCAGCAATTGAAAGAAACAGCACGCAACTACATATATGTATACATGCCGCAGACGCACGCGTGGCTCATGCGTGCCTCAGCTTTCATGTACCGAAGAGGGCTATTGGGAGACAAGCCTATGCTTCAAAGGTGTTTTTTGCATCTAAGCAATCAATAGTTGTTCCTAGTTTGCTTATAAGACAAGAACTGTGCCAAATAAGAGATTATACAAGGTTATACTCTAAGTTAGTAGACCCATATTGGATTCATAGGGTGACAAATTGCCTAAGAAAAAGTATAGTCGTAAGTCGTCTTCAAGATGTTTCATGACATTCAGCAGCAATTCTATACCAACAAATATCATTTCACAAAGTTGTTCGCACATTGAATGAATAGTCGCCACCGTATCCGCAACTGTCTCGGTCGTTGCACGTTGATGACAGATGGTTGACATTAACCCATTTCAGCTGTGTGTTGCGTGATATTGACAATATCCGTTTATCATCCAAGCGTGTTTCATTCTCCACTGCTTTCATTCTCCTTTGATGACGAACTCACTGGAGAACCACGTCCTTTCCGGACCAGCCCGCGAACCAGTCACTGGAGCTGAGCATGATTCGGTTCTTATTCAGTCAGAGTGGTTCGCTTGGCGACTCGAACATTGAAACATGTACTGGAGAGCCGGGCGGTTCGAAGCCGGTCCCAACTAAATGGTTTGGTTATCCAGTGACTGGTTCACGGGTTGGTTTGCTAATATCGTGTTCTCGTATATTCATACCTTTGAACACTACCTCCAGATCACGAACAAGACATGAGTATCAAGCAGTGTTAACTTACCAGGTAAACCGAGCTCTCCGGGTGGTCCTGGTTTTTCGATGACTCGGCCCGTCTGGACCTCCTTCACCCACATTTCCGGTCTCTCCGGGTTTCCCCTGAAAAACTACTTAAACAACAAAAGTAGTGTATGGACACCCTCTGCGGGCAATACATTGTCAACATGGCCTACTTGTTGAATGACGACCGCACTAGCTGGGTATTCAAAATGAGAAATGGCGCTGTTTTTGCCTCAGAAATCATAACGCAATCTCGTGGCATTCCAAATGGATTCGGATGGTTAAGAGCAATTATAGTATAGCCAGTTCACTGCGGGCATACTTCATGACCACCATGGGATTCAACAGATTCACAAATTAGATTCACCTTACCAGGTTCTTCAAAAGTAGTATACTACAAGAAAACGATCACGTGTAAACGTGAAGAGACATTGGCAACATGAGCTTCCATCACAGTTCCATCACAGTTGCTAACGTGCTTCACACGTTTGGAAATGTGCATTGGACCACTTCAGCAACACTTTATTTTAGAGCAGTTCAGCTGAAACAGTTCTCAATAAACATCTAATGTGAGTCTTGTAACAACCCCCGTGTTTGAATCTGTTTATTCAGCTAACCTAACTATATGACCGAAAATGATCGATTTCCGTCCAAACTGATGCTGACCACCCATTTATTTCCAATAATAGAATACATAAAGTTCTACTACAAATCAGAATTCAAAATGTTGCAATATGCTAATTTCTGGCTTTGCAGCATTGCTTGGGGCCAAGCATATATCTGTCAGACTCGATAAATGGCCTAAGCTTAATACCGCATTAATTCATAACCGCCGATAAAGAGAGAAATACGATGTGGAGTAAAGACGCATCTATACACACACTTGATTCGGAATGGTTCGGGAAAATAGTTTGGGTATCGGAAATGTTTTAGTGTCTCACCGGGGATCGTTGAAAAGAGTGCTATAGTTGTCGATTAGAGAAAGGCAGGGGTATACTGTATATCTCACTTTGTGCTGTGTAAGATCACATATATACGATTTGTGCGCAACCTAGATAGAAGCCTAGTTGTTATAGTGATTAGCGTCTGCGCCTCCCAAACTTTTCGGGCCTGGTTCGAGTCTCGCATGAGGCGGATATTTTGTAAATTTGACACGTCTGATATTTTGTGTTCGTATTTATCCCCTTTCAGTCGTAATTGATTTTCATCTCTGCTCTGTAGGTCAAAGTTCAACTCCGATAACTCAGATCGGGAACGAACCAAGTTGGTGGCAAGTGCAGTCGCCAATTAGAATATGAGTAGTGGTAGAGTACTGGCCTCTCATATGCTGCTATTGTAGCGCCAACCAGCTGTAACATGTTGTATCATCGATGACTATTGTCGCCATGCTAATTACAACATACGCCTCAATCTGGCGTCTCTTCAACAACACATGATATCATATACAAGTTATCGTCATTCCGAAAAAATTGCAGACAGTTTTTTACCTTACAACATTTCCCAGAGAATACTATCTTTGTGAACGCTCGTTCGTCCTCGTCTCAATGGAAATAAATTTTCAGAAAACTAATAGTGAAAACCATTCAAAATTTGATTGGCGCGTTTGCAAGGTCTCATTGGAATGACGAGAAGTATATCAACAGATTCGGATAACCCATCAAGATTCTCAAAAAGAGAGGGTAAAAAAATGAGATTTCTTGAGACGAATGTCCCGGAAAGGTTGGAGGAGCAATCTATTTTGTATTTCACGTGACGAATACTGAAGTTTTACACGTTTACGGTTTACCATGACAATGCGTTTTACTACGAGTTCAATATCTGTTTTCTTCGTAAACACTAATTTGGTGGCGGATTGTTGCACTGTTCTGGATGCACAATATTCACGAACCTTATGGTACCCATATAAGCATGAAGACGTTAATTGTGGTAATACTATATTATGGTTGGCTGGTTATGCTAATGCAAGCGGTGTTGGGTGACACTTTATGGCGTCAAGTAGGTGACACCTCAGTGGCAAATAGGCCATCTCCACAAACAAACGAAAGAGGCGACCGTTTGAAGAAGTTCACGACCCTTCACCTATGCACAGGCGCACTTAATCAGTATAATTTATCGCAGCTGAAAAACTCGCATCGCTTATACTGTTCGAGCAGGTCATTGAACTAAAAAAACACGTGAAAAGTGAAAAATCCCGTGAACTTTGAACTTCACTCTTGAACTGTTTGCATATTATACAAATTTTAGTTAGCTCATAGTCAAACTCAACCTTTATGACAGCAAACGTTCGAAACAGAGATCTTTGTTATCGGACAAATAGAAGTGAAACTGTGTAACTATGTTTATCCAGTCAATGTGTATCACACGAAACAATACCTTTCATCATGTTCAATCTGAACTTACACAGTACAAAAAACAAGCAATTCTGGTCTATTCGTGAATAGATCTCGAATGACAAAGCGTTGTCTTCCCTCCATATGGCTGTGTTTGTGCAGCGATTTTGCTCCAGAGATAACTGGGCGCTAATGGATAGACAAGGAAAGGGAGAATGGATCGTACAATAGAACTTCACACGGATCGTTGGGAAAATCACATAGAAACAATTTAAATGTGTAAGAATATGCTAGTCAAATGCATAGTCACGTGAAACGTGTGAAATGCAATCCTAAACCAGCATCACTAAACTGCACAATTGCTGATGTTTCTTCACTTTTACGTGACTCATCCATTCACTTCTAATAGCATAACTGTTTTCTAAGATATCGTTGCAAGTTTCGGCAGGGACTTGAACCAAAGAGTGATATTCATTAGACGTTCGGTCTACTGGTTCTGTTTCAGCGGATGGACGAGGAACAGAGAATGAGGATACGAACCCCATGGAAATATCGTCCACCCATATGAACTACGACAGCAGAACCATCATCGTGAGAGAAGGTAAGGGCTGCATATCGATCAAATGAACAGTGAGAGACAACGGAAAGAGAGTTAATTTACAATGTAGTGATGACATTATTTGTGGAATGGACTACGCTTATTCATACTCATGGTAGATCTACTACTTGTCAAATGAGGACTCACGTAAAACGTGTGAATCGCACTGTAATTCGATAACGTTAGCTCAGGTCAGATGAAGCATTACTGGGTTAGTTTACCTCATTACGTCCATTATTCTCGGAAACTATGCTTATTTGGAAAGTAAACTGCGTTAACTAGTGGTCATTCGGTGTATTTCACCACTAACAAACTGAATTCAATTATGACGTTTCCGACTCATAACATAGTGTAATCAATTCCACAGTTTATATTGACAACAAATCGTGGCTTTTTGTGGATATTGTTTATTTCAGGAAAAAAACTGATGATATCTTGCGTCTTCGAAAGAAAAGATATAGCAGATCGGTCTGAGTTGCAA
>OZ038438.1:10391516-10442035 GCA_964036275.1 Litoditis marina | reverse complement strand
TTCGAATGTATTCGGAACGTATTCTAACGTATTCGAATGTATTCGGAACGTATTCTCACGTATTCGAATGTATTCGGAACGTATTCGAATGTAGTCGGAACGTATTCGAATGTAGTCGGAACGTATTCTAACGTATTCGAATGTATTCGGAACGTATTCTAACGTATTCGAATGTAGTCGGAACGTATTCTAACGTATTCTAATGTAGTCGGAACGTATTCTAACGTATTCGAATGTAGTCGGAACGTATTCTAACGTATTCGAATGTATTCGGAACGTATTCTAACGTATTCGAATGTATTCGGAACGCATTCTAACGTATTCGAATGTATTCGGAACGTATTCTAACGTATTCGAATGTATTCGGAACGCATTCTAACGTATTCGAATGTATTCGGAACGTATTCTCACGTATTGGAATGTATTCGGAACGTATTCTAACGTATTCGAATGTAGTCGGAACGTATTCTAACGTATTCAAATGTATTCGGAACGTATTCTAACGTATTCGAATGTAGTCGGAACGTATTCTAACGTATTCGAATGTATTCGGAACGTATTCTAACGTATTCGAATGTATTCGGAACGTATTCTAACGTATTCGAATGTATTCGGAACGTATTCTAACGTATTCGAATGTAGTCGGAACGTATTCTAACGTATTCGAATGTATTCGGAACGTATTCTCACGTATTCGAATGTATTCGGAACGTATTCTAACGTATTCGAATGTATTCGGAACGTATTCTCACGTATTCGAATGTATTCGTAACGTATTCTAACGTATTCGAATGTAGTCGGAACGTATTCTAACGTATTCGAATGTAGTCGGAACGTATTCTAAACGTATTCGAATGTAGTCGGAACGTATTCTAACGTATTCGAATGTATTCGGAACGTATTCTAACGTATTCGAATGTATTCGGAACGTATTCTAACGTATTCGAATGTATTCGGAACGTATTCTAACGTATTCGAATGTAGTCGGAACGTATTCTAACGTATTCGAATGTAGTCGGAACGTATTCTAACGTATTCGAATGTAGTCGGAACGTATTCTAACGTATTCGAATGTAGTCGGAACGTATTCTAACGTATTCGAATGTATTCGGAACGTATTCTAACGTATTCGAATGTATTCGGAACGTATTCTAACGTATTCGAATGTATTCGGAACGTATTCTCACGTATTCGATTGTATTCGGAACGTATTCGAATGTAGTCGGAACGTATTCGAATGTAGTCGGAACGTATTCTAACGTATTCGAATGTATTCGGAACGTATTCTAACGTATTCGAATGTAGTCGGAACGTATTCTCACGTATTCGAATGTATTCGGAACGTATTCGAATGTAGTCGGAACGTATTCGAATGTATTCGGAACGTAGTCTAACGTAGTCGAATGTAGTCGGAACGTATTCTAACGTATTCGAATGTATTCGGAACGTATTCTAACGTATTCGAATGTAGTCGGAACGTATTCTAACGTATTCGAATGTATTCGGACGTATTCTAACGTATTCGAATGTATTCGGAACGTATTCTCACGTATTCGAATGTATTCGGAACGTATTCGAATGTAGTCGGAACGTATTCGAATGTAGTCGGAACGTATTCTAACGTATTCGAATGTAGTCGGAACGTATTCTAACGTATTCGAATGTATTCGGAACGTATTCTAACGTATTCGAATGTATTCGGAACGTATTCTAACGTATTCGAATGTATTCGGAACGTATTCGAATGTAGTCGGAACGTATTCGAATGTAGTCGGAACGTATTCTAACGTATTCGAATGTATTCGGAACGTATTCTAACGTATTCGAATGTAGTCGGAACGTATTCTAACGTATTCGAATGTAGTCGGAACGTATTCTAACGTATTCGAATGTAGTCGGAACGTATTCTAACGTATTCGAATGTATTCGGAACGTATTCTAACGTATTCGAATGTATTCGGAACGTATTCTAACGTATTCGAATGTATTCGGAACGTATTCTAACGTATTCGAATGTAGTCGGAACGTATTCTAACGTATTCGAATGTAGTCGGAACGTATTCTAACGTATTCGAATGTAGTCGGAACGTATTCTAACGTATTCGAATGTAGTCGGAACGTATTCTAACGTATTCGAATGTATTCGGAACGTATTCTAACGTATTCGAATGTATTCGGAACGTATTCTAACGTATTCGAATGTATTCGGAACGTATTCTCACGTATTCGAATGTATTCGGAACGTATTCGAATGTAGTCGGAACGTATTCGAATGTAGTCGGAACGTATTCTAACGTATTCGAATGTATTCGGAACGTATTCTAACGTATTCGAATGTAGTCGGAACGTATTCTAACGTATTCGAATGTAGTCGGAACGTATTCTAACGTATTCGAATGTATTCGGAACGTATTCTAACGTATTCGAATGTATTCGGAACGTATTCTAACGTATTCGAATGTATTCGGAACGTATTCTCACGTATTCGAATGTATTCGGAACGTATTCGAATGTAGTCGGAACGTATTCGAATGTATTCGGAACGTAGTCTAACGTATTCGAATGTATTCGGAACGTATTCTAACGTATTCGAATGTATTCGGAACGTATTCTAACGTATTCGAATGTATTCGGAACGTATTCTCACGTATTCGAATGTATTCGGAACGTATTCGATGTAGTCGGAACGTATTCGAATGTAGTCGGAACGTATTCTAACGTATTCGAATGTATTCGGAACGTATTCTAACGTATTCGAATGTATTCGGAACGTATTCTAACGTATTCGAATGTATTCGGAACGTATTCTCACGTATTCGAATGTATTCGGAACGTATTCGAATGTAGTCGGAACGTATTCGAATGTAGTCGGAACGTATTCTAACGTATTCGAATGTATTCGGAACGTATTCTAACGTATTCGAATGTAGTCGGAACGTATTCTAACGTATTCTAATGTAGTCGGAACGTATTCTAACGTATTCGAATGTAGTCGGAACGTATTCTAACGTATTCGAATGTATTCGGAACGTATTCTAACGTATTCGAATGTATTCGGAACGCATTCTAACGTATTCGAATGTATTCGGAACGTATTCTAACGTATTCGAATGTATTCGGAACGCATTCTAACGTATTCGAATGTATTCGGAACGTATTCTCACGTATTGGAATGTATTCGGAACGTATTCTAACGTATTCGAATGTAGTCGGAACGTATTCTAACGTATTCAAATGTATTCGGAACGTATTCTAACGTATTCGAATGTAGTCGGAACGTATTCTAACGTATTCGAATGTATTCGGAACGTATTCTAACGTATTCGAATGTATTCGGAACGTATTCTAACGTATTCGAATGTATTCGGAACGTATTCTAACGTATTCGAATGTAGTCGGAACGTATTCTAACGTATTCGAATGTATTCGGAACGTATTCTCACGTATTCGAATGTATTCGGAACGTATTCTAACGTATTCGAATGTATTCGGAACGTATTCTCACGTATTCGAATGTATTCGGAACGTATTCTAACGTATTCGAATGTAGTCGGAACGTATTCTAACGTATTCGAATGTAGTCGGAACGTATTCTAACGTATTCGAATGTAGTCGGAACGTATTCTAACGTATTCGAATGTATTCGGAACGTATTCTAACGTATTCGAATGTATTCGGAACGTATTCTAACGTATTCGAATGTATTCGGAACGTATTCTAACGTATTCGAATGTAGTCGGAACGTATTCTAACGTATTCGAATGTATTCGGAACGTATTCTCACGTATTCGAATGTATTCGGAACGTATTCTAACGTATTCGAATGTATTCGGAACGTAGTCTAACGTATTCGAATGTAGTCGGAACGTATTCTAACGTATTCGAATGTATTCGGAACGTATTCTAACGTATTCGAATGTAGTCGGAACGTATTCTAACGTATTCGAATGTATTCGGAACGTAGTCTAACGTATTCGAATGTAGTCGGAACGTATTCTAACGTATTCGAATGTATTCGGAACGTATTCTAACGTATTCGAATGTAGTCGGAACGTATTCTAACGTATTCGAATGTAGTCGGAACGTATTCTAACGTATTCAAATGTATTCGGAACGTATTCTAACGTATTCGAATGTAGTCGGAACGTATTCTAACGTATTCGAATGTATTCGGAACGTATTCTAACGTATTCGAATGTATTCGGAACGTATTCTAACGTATTCGAATGTATTCGGAACGTATTCTAACGTATTCGAATGTAGTCGGAACGTATTCTAACGTATTCGAATGTATTCGGAACGTATTCTCACGTATTCGAATGTATTCGGAACGTATTCTAACGTATTCGAATGTATTCGGAACGTATTCTCACGTATTCGAATGTATTCGGAACGTATTCTAACGTATTCGAATGTAGTCGGAACGTATTCTAACGTATTCGAATGTAGTCGGAACGTATTCTAACGTATTCGAATGTAGTCGGAACGTATTCTAACGTATTCGAATGTATTCGGAACGTATTCTAACGTATTCGAATGTATTCGGAACGTATTCTAACGTATTCGAATGTATTCGGAACGTATTCTAACGTATTCGAATGTAGTCGGAACGTATTCTAACGTATTCGAATGTATTCGGAACGTATTCTCACGTATTCGAATGTATTCGGAACGTATTCTAACGTATTCGAATGTATTCGGAACGTAGTCTAACGTATTCGAATGTAGTCGGAACGTATTCTAACGTATTCGAATGTATTCGGAACGTATTCTAACGTATTCGAATGTAGTCGGAACGTATTCTAACGTATTCGAATGTAGTCGGAACGTATTCTAACGTATTCGAATGTATTCGGAACGTATTCTAACGTATTCGAATGTAGTCGGAACGTATTCTAACGTATTCGAATGTATTCGGAACGTATTCTAACGTATTCGAATGTAGTCGGAACGTATTCTAACGTATTCGAATGTATTCGGAACGTATTCTCACGTATTCGAATGTAGTCGGAACGTATTCTAACGTATTCGAATGTATTCGGAACGTATTCTCACGTATTCGAATGTATTCGGAACGTATTCTAACGTATTCGAATGTAGTCGGAACGTATTCTAACGTATTCGAATGTAGTCGGAACGTATTCTAACGTATTCGAATGTAGTCGGAACGTATTCTAACGTATTCGAATGTAGTCGGAACGTATTCTCACGTATTCGAATGTATTCGGAACGTATTCTAACGTATTCGAATGTATTCGGAACGTATTCTAACGTATTCGAATGTAGTCGGAACGTATTCTAACGTATTCGAATGTAGTCGGAACGTATTCTAACGTATCGAATGTAGTCGGAACGTATTCTAACGTATTCGAATGTAGTCGGAACGTATTCTAACGTATTCAAATGTATTCGGAACGTATTCTAACGTATTCGAATGTAGTCGGAACGTATTCTAACGTATTCGAATGTATTCGGAACGTATTCTAACGTATTCGAATGTAGTCGGAACGTATTCTAACGTATTCGAATGTATTCGGAACGTATTCTAACGTATTCGAATGTATTCGGAACGTATTCTAACGTATTCGAATGTAGTCGGAACGTATTCTAACGTATTCGAATGTATTCGGAACGTATTCTAACGTATTCGAATGTAGTCGGAACGTATTCTAACGTATTCGAATGTAGTCGGAACGTATTCTAACGTATTCGAATGTGGTCGGAACGTATTCTAACGTATTCGAATGTAGTCGGAACGTATTCTAACGTATTCAAATGTATTCGGAACGTATTCTAACGTATTCGAATGTAGTCGGAACGTATTCTAACGTATTCGAATGTATTCGGAACGTATTCTAACGTATTCGAATGTAGTCGGAACGTATTCTAACGTATTCGAATGTATTCGGAACGTATTCTAACGTATTCGAATGTATTCGGAACGTATTCTAACGTATTCGAATGTATTCGGAACGTATTCTCACGTATTCGAATGTATTCGGAACGTATTCTAACTTATTCGAATGTAGTCGGAACGTATTCGAATGTAGTCGGAACGTATTCTAACGTATTCGAATGTATTCGGAACGTATTCTCACGTATTCGAATGTAGTCGGAACGTATTCTAACGTATTCGAATGTAGTCGGAACGTATTCTAACGTATTCGAATGTAGTCGGAACGTATTCTAACGTATTCGAATGTATTCGGAACGTATTCTAACGTATTCGAATGTATTCGGAACGTATTCTAACGTATTCGAATGTATTCGGAACGTATTCTAACGTATTCGAATGTAGTCGGAACGTATTCTAACGTATTCGAATGTATTCGGAACGTATTCTCACGTATTCGAATGTATTCGGAACGTATTCTAACGTATTCGAATGTATTCGGAACGTAGTCTAACGTATTCGAATGTAGTCGGAACGTATTCTAACGTATTCGAATGTATTCGGAACGTATTCTAACGTATTCGAATGTATTCGGAACGTATTCTCACGTATTCGAATGTATTCGGAACGTATTCTAACGTATTCGAATGTAGTCGGAACGTATTCGAATGTAGTCGGAACGTATTCTAACGTATTCGAATGTATTCGGAACGTATTCTAACGTATTCGAATGTATTCGGAACGTATTCTAACGTATTCGAATGTATTCGGAACGTATTCTCACGTATTCGAATGTATTCGGAACGTATTCGAATGTAGTCGAACGTATTCGAATGTAGTCGGAACGTATTCTAACGTATTCGAATGTATTCGGAACGTATTCTAACGTATTCGAATGTAGTCGGAACGTATTCTAACGTATTCGATGTAGTCGGAACGTATTCTAACGTATTCGAATGTATTCGGAACGTATTCTAACGTATTCGAATGTAGTCGGAACGTATTCTAACGTATTCGAATGTATTCGGAACGTATTCTAACGTATTCGAATGTATTCGGAACGTATTCTAACGTATTCGAATGTATTCGGAACGTATTCTCACGTATTCGAATGTATTCGGAACGTATTCTAACTTATTCGAATGTAGTCGGAACGTATTCGAATGTAGTCGGAACGTATTCTAACGTATTCGAATGTATTCGGAACGTATTCTCACGTATTCGAATGTAGTCGGAACGTATTCTAACGTATTCGAATGTAGTCGGAACGTATTCTAACGTATTCGAATGTAGTCGGAACGTATTCTAACGTATTCGAATGTATTCGGAACGTATTCTAACGTATTCGAATGTATTCGAATGTATTCGGAACGTATTCTAACGTATTCGAATGTAGTCGGAACGTATTCTAACGTATTCGAATGTATTCGGAACGTATTCTAACGTATTCGAATGTATTCGGAACGTATTCTAACGTATTCGAATGTAGTCGGAACGTATTCTAACGTATTCGAATGTATTCGGAACGTATTCTCACGTATTCGAATGTATTCGGAACGTATTCTAACGTATTCGAATGTATTCGGAACGTAGTCTAACGTATTCGAATGTAGTCGGAACGTATTCTAACGTATTCGAATGTATTCGGAACGTATTCTAACGTATTCGAATGTATTCGGAACGTATTCTCACGTATTCGAATGTATTCGGAACGTATCTAACTTATTCGAATGTAGTCGGAACGTATTCGAATGTAGTCGGAACGTATTCTACGTATTCGAATGTATTCGGAACGTATTCTAACGTATTCGAATGTATTCGGAACGTATTCTAACGTATTCGAATGTATTCGGAACGTATTCTCACGTATTCGAATGTATTCGGAACGTATTCGAATGTAGTCGGAACGTATTCGAATGTAGTCGGAACGTATTCTAACGTATTCGAATGTATTCGGAACGTATTCTAACGTATTCGAATGTAGTCGGAACGTATTCTAACGTATTCGAATGTAGTCGGAACGTATTCTAACGTATTCGAATGTATTCGGAACGTATTCTAACGTATTCGAATGTAGTCGGAACGTATTCTAACGTATTCGAATGTATTCGGAACGTATTCTCACGTATTCGAATGTATTCGGAACGTATTCGAAGTAGTCGAACGTATTCGAATGTATTCGGAACGTATTCTAACGTATTCGAATGTATTCGGAACGTATTCTAACGTATTCGAATGTATTCGGAACGTATTCTAACGTATTCGAATGTATTCGGAACGTATTCTCACGTATTCGAATGTATTCGGAACGTATTCGAATGTAGTCGGAACGTATTCGAATGTAGTCGGAACGTATTCTAACGTATTCGAATGTATTCGGAACGTATTCTAACGTATTCGAATGTATTCGGAACGTATTCTAACGTATTCGAATGTATTCGGAACGTATTCTCACGTATTCGAATGTATTCGGAACGTATTCGAATGTAGTCGGAACGTATTCGAATGTAGTCGGAACGTATTCTAACGTATTCGAATGTATTCGGAACGTATTCTAACGTATTCGAATGTATTCGGAACGTATTCTAACGTATTCGAATGTAGTCGGAACGTATTCTAACGTATTCGAATGTATTCGGAACGTATTCTAACGTATTCGAATGTAGTCGGAACGTATTCTAACGTATTCGAATGTAGTCGGAACGTATTCTAACGTATTCGAATGTATTCGGAACGTATTCTAACGTATTCGAATGTATTCGGAACGTATTCTAACGTATTCGAATGTATTCGGAACGTATTCTCACGTATTCGAATGTATTCGGAACGTATTCGAATGTAGTCGAACGTATTCGAATGTAGTCGGAACGTATTCTAACGTATTCGAATGTATTCGGAACGTATTCTAACGTATTCGAATGTAGTCGGAACGTATTCTAACGTATTCGAATGTAGTCGGAACGTATTCTAACGTATTCGAATGTATTCGGAACGTATTCTAACGTATTCGAATGTATTCGGAACGTATTCTAACGTATTCGAATGTATTCGGAACGTATTCTCACGTATTCGAATGTATTCGGAACGTATTCGAACGTATTCGAATGTAGTCGGAACGTAGTCTAACGTATTCGAATGTATTCGGAACGTATTCTAACGTATTCGAATGTATTCGGAACGTATTCTAACGTATTCGAATGTATTCGGAACGTATTCTCACGTATTCGAATGTATTCGGAACGTATTCGAATGTAGTCGGAACGTATTCGAATGTAGTCGGAACGTATTCTAACGTATTCGAATGTAGTCGGAACGTATCTAACGATTCGAATGTAGTCGGAACGTATTCTAACGTATTCGAATGTATTCGGAACGTATTCTAACGTATTCGAATGTATTCGGAACGTATTCTCACGTATTCGAATGTATTCGGAACGTATTCGAATGTAGTCGGAACGTATTCGAATGTAGTCGAACGTATTCTAACGTATTCGAATGTATTCGGAACGTATTCTAACGTATTCGAATGTAGTCGGAACGTATTCTAACGTATTCGAATGTAGTCGGAACGTATTCTAACGTATTCGAATGTAGTCGGAACGTATTCTAACGTATTCGAATGTATTCGGAACGTATTCTAACGTATTCGAATGTATTCGGAACGTATTCTACGTATTCGAATGTATTCGGAACGTATTCTAACGTATTCGAATGTAGTCGGAACGTATTCTAACGTATTCGAATGTATTCGGAACGTATTCTCACGTATTCGAATGTATTCGGAACGTATTCTAACGTATTCGAATGTATTCGAAACGTAGTCTAACGTATTCGAATGTAGTCGGAACGTATTCTAACGTATTCGAATGTATTCGGAACGTATTCTAACGTATTCGAATGTAGTCGGAACGTATTCTAACGTATTCGAATGTAGTCGGAACGTATTCTAACGTATTCGAATGTATTCGGAACGTATTCTAACGTATTCGAATGTAGTCGGAACGTATTCTAACGTATTCGAATGTATTCGGAACGTATTCTAACGTATTCGAATGTAGTCGGAACGTATTCTAACGTATTCGAATGTATTCGGAACGTATTCTCACGTATTCGAATGTAGTCGGAACGTATTCTAACGTATTCGAATGTATTCGGAACGTATTCTCACGTATTCGAATGTATTCGGAACGTATTCTAACGTATTCGAATGTAGTCGGAACGTATTCTAACGTATTCGAATGTAGTCGGAACGTATTCTAAC
This sequence comes from Litoditis marina, assembly GCA_964036275.1. Lineage (NCBI taxonomy): Eukaryota > Metazoa > Nematoda > Chromadorea > Rhabditida > Rhabditidae > Litoditis > Litoditis marina. Next base: position 10,431,881 of record OZ038438.1, on the reverse strand, counting down.
GTATTCGAATGTAGTCGGAACGTATTCTAACGTATTCGAATGTAGTCGGAACGTATTCTCACGTATTCGAATGTATTCGGAACGTATTCCAACGTATTCGAATGTATTCGGAACGTATTCTAACGTATTCGAATGTAGTCGGAACGTATTCTAACGTATTCGAATGTAGTCGGAACAAATTCTAACGTATTCGAATGTAGTCGGAACGTATTCTAACGTATTCGAATGTAGTCGGAACGTATTCTAACGTATTCGAATGTAGTCGGAACGTATTCTAACGTATTCGAATGTAGTCGGAACGTATTCTAACGTATTCAAATGTATTCGGAACGTATTCTAACGTATTCGAATGTAGTCGGAACGTATTCTAACGTATTCGAATGTATTCGGAACGTATTCTAACGTATTCGAATGTAGTCGGAACGTATTCTAACGTATTCGAATGTATTCGGAACGTATTCTAACGTATTCGAATGTATTCGGAACGTATTCTAACGTATTCGAATGTAGTCGGAACGTATTCTAACGTATTCGAATGTATTCGGAACGTATTCTAACGTATTCGAATGTAGTCGGAACGTATTCTAACGTATTCGAATGTATTCGGAACGTATTCTAACTTATTCGAATGTAGTCGGAACGTATTCGAATGTAGTCGGAACGTATTCGAATGTAGTCGGAACGTATTCTAACGTATTCGAATGTATTCGGAACGTATTCTAACGTATTCGAATGTATTCCGAACGTATTCTAACGTATTCGAATGTATTCGGAACGTATTCTCACGTATTCGAATGTATTCGGAACGTATTCTAACGTATTCGAATGTATTCGGAACGTATTCTAACGTATTCGAATGTAGTCGGAACGTATTCTAACGTATTCGAATGTAGTCGGAACGTATTCTAACGTATTCAAATGTATTCGGAACGTATTCTAACGTATTCGAATGTAGTCGGAACGTATTCTAACGTATTCGAATGTATTCGGAACGTATTCTAACGTATTCGAATGTATTCGGAACGTATTCTAACGTATTCGAATGTATTCGGAACGTATTCTAACGTATTCGAATGTATTCGGAACGTATTCTAACGTATTCGAATGTAGTCGGAACGTATTCTAACGTATTCGAATGTATTCGGAACGTATTCTCACGTATTCGAATGTATTCGGAACGTATTCTAACGTATTCGAATGTATTCGGAACGTATTCTAACGTATTCGAATGTAGTCGGAACGTATTCTAACGTATTCGAATGTAGTCGGAACGTATTCTAACGTATTCGAATGTAGTCGGAACGTATTCTCACGTATTCGAATGTATTCGGAACGTATTCTAACGTATTCGAATGTATTCGGAACGTATTCTAACGTATTCGAATGTAGTCGGAACGTATTCTAACGTATTCGAATGTAGTCGGAACGTATTCAACGTATTCGAATGTAGTCGGAACGTATTCTCACGTATTCGAATGTATTCGGAACGTATTCTAACGTATTCGAATGTAGTCGGAACGTATTCTAACGTATTCGAATGTAGTCGGAACGTATTCTAACGTATTCGAATGTAGTCGGAACGTATTCTAACGTATTCGAATGTAGTCGGAACGTATTCTAACGTATTCAAATGTATTCGGAACGTATTCTAACGTATTCGAATGTAGTCGGAACGTATTCTAACGTATTCGAATGTATTCGGAACGTATTCTAACGTATTCGAATGTAGTCGGAACGTATTCTAACGTATTCGAATGTAGTCGGAACATATTCTAACGTATTCAAATGTATTCGGAACGTATTCTAACGTATTCGAATGTAGTCGGAACGTATTACATTCGAATAAGTTAGAATACGTTCCGAATACATTCGAATACGTTAGAATACGTTCCGAATACATTCGAATACGTTAGAATACGTTCCGACTACATTCGAATACGTTAGAATACGTTCCGAATACATTCGAATAAGTTAGAATACGTTCCGAATACATTCGAATACGTTAGAATACGTTCCGAATACATTCGAATACGTTAGAATACGTTCCGAATACATTCGAATAAGTTAGAATACGTTCCGAATACATTCGAATACGTTAGAATACGTTCCGAATACATTCGAATACGTTAGAATACGTTCCGAATACATTCGAATACGTTAGAATACGTTCCGAATACATTCGAATACGTTAGAATACGTTCCGAATACATTCGAATACGTTAGAATACGTTCCGAATACATTCGAATACGTTAGAATACGTTCCGAATACATTCAAATACGTTAGAATACGTTCCGAATACATTCGAATACGTTAGAATACGTTCCGACTACATTCGAATAGGTTAGAATACGTTCCGAATACATTCGAATACGTTAGAATACGTTCTGAATACATTTGAATACGTTAGAATACGTTCCGAATACATTCGAATACGTTAGAATACGTTCCGAATACATTCGAATACGTTAGAATACGTTCCGAATACATTCGAATACGTTAGAATACGTTCCGAATACATTCGAATACGTTAGAATACGTTCCGAATACATTCGAATACGTTAGAATACGTTCCGAATACATTTGAAAACGTTAGAATACGTTCCGAATACATTCGAATACGTTAGAATACGTTCCGAATACATTTGAAAACGTTAGAGTACGTTCCGAATACATTCGAATACGTTAGAATACGTTCCGAATACATTCGAATACGTTAGAATACGTTCCGAATACATTCGAATAAGTTAGAATACGTTCCGAATACATTCGAATACGTTAGAATACGTTCCGACTACATTCGAATACGTTAGAATACGTTCCGAATACATTCGAATACGTTAGAATACGTTCCGAATACATTCGAATACGTTAGAATACGTTCCGAATACATTCGAATACGTTAGAATACGTTCCGAATACATTCGAATACGTTAGAGAGCATTCCGAATGCATTCAAATACGTTAGAATACGTTCCGAATGCATTCAAATACGTTAGAATACGTTCCGAATACATTCGAATACGTTAGAATACATTCCGAATGCATTCGAATACGTTAGAATACGTTCCGAATACATTCGGATACGTTAGAATACGTTCCGAATACATTCGGATACGTTAGAATACGTTCCGAATACATTCGGATACGTTAGAATACATTAGAATACATTAGAATACGTTAATGGCAAAGAGAACTGGGGACACCATCGATGAAATGTCGTCTCCGAGGTAGATTTCAGGTTATCGGTTATCCAAACGTTTCACCGTTTTACAAAATTTTTGCCAGCAAACAGAACAAAATTCGTTAATCAGTGTCGCAATATATTTAAATCGATGAAAACAATAGTTCCCACTCATGAGCTGACTTGGAGGTGTGAAAAAAACTATGTGATGGGAACTCAGGACATACGAGTTTCTTTGTTATTGTCATTCTTTTTGAACTGACCGACTCACAGGCTGAGTTGACACAAAAAAACCAAACGGAACAAAAAGTACTTTTGAATAAAATCAGAGCAGTTGAACTGTTTGCTGATTTTCATGTCAATCACATAATGTATGAGCGAACGTGGGCAAACTTTTGTGATCTACAATTCGATAATTTTCTTTCGTTTCTCCCTTTCTTGTTATACAGTCTGCGCGCTCTCTCCTTGAGTGCTCTCTTTCTCTCTCTTTATCTTTCTTACTGTCTCCCTTCGCAGAATCTCTCACTGTGCACTATATTTTTCATTCTACTTCATATTCCTACTTCTTCCACTCTTCGATAATTTCGGTGAATTTGCTCAGGCAGCATGCATCCAGCGGTACCCACACATATTTCCACATTTGTTTGCGCAGTGTTCTGTTTCACCGCTTTAATAGTATCTGAAATGGATAGGAATACTGAAAACTGATGCGATTGGCGGGAAACAGCGTTTTCCTCCACCAGTCAGGTGTCAACTATCCAATTCAACTCAAGTAAAAAGTTGGGGACAGAAAGGAAAGTTTTCATGGAAGAACTGCTCAAGAGAAACTGATATATACCCTTTTCAACTCAAACTAACAAACCATATGTTTTAGTCTGTTTTGGCGCGCGCAACGTTAAGTTTAGATACCCCGGGGTACCTAAACTAGCTTTCCATTCTGCCCTCCTATAATTTGATCTCAAAACACGCCGTTATTCAAAAATTTTGACTGAAAATTAAAGGGGTCAAACTTGAAACACAGGACATCACATACCGTATGCACTGTCTTAGAAAAGAACAAACCCTATAACGGAAGGTCAATCATTTCGGCCCATGACTCAATTGTGTATTGAAATAACGAAGTTGTACTGCACGTCACTGTATTTGATAGATCTAAAAAGATCTAAACTGTGTTACTCCTACAAACCACAAACGTCAATATTGAAGTATCGGATGTATTCCAGTGTTTTCACGGTCGGCATTCACGAACATCACACAAACAACATGAAGAAAAATCTGCATTTCACATCGATTCACGAGAGAGACGAAGGAGTCTACGAGTGCGAGGGAAGAAACCTAGATGGACACAAGTACAAAAGTCACGTGAACATAGTTGTACTGGGTACGTGTTCTTTGATGATTGGCAGTGATTTCTCTGTTTCCTATTATTTTGAAACAATTTCTTCGTTATTTCGTTTACATGAAGTAGAACCATTATAAAAACTCAGCAAGCCCACTATAAAACTCAATAATAGGAGAATGTTTGATAGCTAAAACAACTCAATTTTTCCAACTGTCGAAGAAGACTAAATTATAGTACTTGCATGTAACAATATATTAGTGCGTTTCGGTAGTATGTCTCACGAGGGAAGGATTTGCTACAAACTAAAATTGCTCGTTTCCATAACAAAAATAGGAAATATACTTAGTTTATTGGTATGGTAATCTTGTTACTTTAGACAAAATCGATTGGAACGACGGATCGAGGGAGACCGGGGCTTTGGTGGGAGAGCCATTGACAATTGACTGTGGCGTTAGAAGCAGCTCCGAAAATGAACCTCAAATAGAAATCACGAATGGGGACGGAGAAGCTCTCGACCGTGGGTATAATTCACGTAGCTCACCCTGGCTATACTAACCTACCTTAAACCTTAGAGATATGTACCAATTCATGAATGGTCATTCGATTCCCATGACACTCCATACCTATTTTCTTCTGTCAACCAACGTGTCAGAAAGCTGCACGTGCTCGTGGTAATCACAAGTACAAAAACTTCAAAAACATGAAAACTCCAGTTCTTCTTTCTCGTGGCCATTTGTTTTCTGTATTGAACTCTTCATTCCAGCAAATCTCTTCAAAATCGCTGGCAACGAGGTGACGATCGAACAAATCAGTAAAGACTTCAATGGCAAGGTTGGTCCTTTTCTTTCCATAAAAATCATTCTGAACTGTGAACACAACTCGTATTACAGAAAATCTCATGTGTCCACGTGGAGTTGGTGACAAAGGGAGACGATGTTGACTACCCTATTGTGGACCGAAAAGACGTCGAAATTCAAGTTTGGCGTGAGTAGTACATTGTTATTCACTTGTAACGCGTGGGAAAAAAAACACTATAGAAAGAGGACGCACATTAGTAAGCTTCAGTGTTTGACATTTTTCTCGTCTGATGATTTCAGATAGAGTAGTTACAGCTGAGCATAAGAAAATAACAGATACAGAAAAAACACTTCAACTATGGTGCTTGGGGCACTAGCATGGTCCGCAACACCTTCAATACTTCACGTGAATTTGTTCCCGGGACGATACAGGATAATTGCAACTATCTAACGTGAACATAGAACAAAGTTTCTCTATACACGTCGCCAACTAAAAGGCGGGCGGCGTACTGTATAACTCAATTTCCGCTGTGTACGCACACACGTCTCCGATTCTAAAACATGTTAATTATGTTCTCTAATAGCGTAGTGGTTTGAGACCTGCTACGAATACTACGAGTTTTTTGCTCGCAGGTTCGATTTCTGTAAGAGCCAGAAATTTATGAGTTCGGCACTCGCTATATATGGAAACCGTTTTCAGACCAACCTGAATTTGATGAATATGAGAAGGATCAATACACAATCATCGCCGAACAGAAAAACCAGTGACTGTAAGCTGACACTTCTCGATTCTCCTTCTCTTTTCTTTATTTATCTTTTTCACGCTTGAGTCTTTACGATGTCATATTTGACACTGGTTAAAAACAGCAGCTAGAGTTAACTACTATAGGATGCAAGTTTTTGTTCACAATGGGATATCAAGTAGTGGGTTGAATATTATTTTTGGTTGAATTTAATTGCAGGCCACCTTGGTGTTTAACGTGACGCAGTCCAACCCCGCTCCCACCTACTATTCCTTCTTCCGAGGATCGCTTGAGCTGGACGACCCGAATAAGTATGAGCTGACTAAGCTTGTCGGACACACACAGGGCGCTGAACTCAAGGTAAAGCTTATAATGAGTAGATTGGAAGGGTTTTATATTTTTATTTTAAGCAATTGCTTCTATTCCTAATTAATTTCCAACTACTTGGTTGAGCATCTCGTACGAAGCCCGCTTCCCAATACGAAGTTTATCTCATCGTTTTATAAATGCAGCTTGCTTTCAACAACCCGTAATTAGCTGTTTTCATTTGATTCCAGTAATTTATTTGTTTTTTTATTCATTTCTATAGTTGCAGATAAACGACGTAGAAGCGGAGGATCTGGACAAGTATCGATGCGAAGTGAGCAACGGGAAGGCCGGGCCGAGCAAATCATTCACTTGAAGGAAGCCAGTGAGTATCGTCCACTGCAAGTATAATGATCACGTGATCGTGAGAAAAAAAGCGGTTGTGAACGATTATGTTTTATGATGTGTCGGAATGTAATTGACTATATGACTCAATTCGTGGAGTGGAGAGCGTTCTTTTTCTTTCCATAAACTCTAAGTGTTTAAATGTATAAAATTTACAACTTTACTAGTCTTACGTTAGTTTTTATGTATCTGTGTCATAACAGTCAATGGAACTGGGGTGCATGTCCATTTCAACAGTAATATTTGAAAATTCATGAAGTTTTATTCAGAGCGCCCTCGCAGACCGTTGAAAGGTAACAAATTGTATTGGTAGAGATTGTTAACCGAGTAGACTAGTATAATCTGACCCGTTACGGCAGCATAGAGTAACTATATATTCATTACGATTATAATATTGTAGCCCTCCTCCACAGCCCAAAGTGAGTCTAGAAGAAGAGACCAAACACTCGTTAACCTGGAAAATTGAATCTGTCGAGGTTAGTTGATTTGTTTGGAACTGATTCTAGATGGAACCGCTCATTGAAAAGACCGAGCCTGAACCAATCGACCGCGTCTTGGTCAATTACGAAAATTGGTACTTTGAAACTTATTGTGGTGTGGCAGCAACGAAATGTTCGTATATTTAGGAGTGAAGGATTCATTATTTTATATAGTGATTTGTATTTTCAGAGTGAAGGAAGTCTCCCTGTCCGCAGCGTTTCATTGCAATATCTGAGAAAAAGCATACTGGACGATCAAGTGAGCAATATCTTCCATTTATTATTGTGCGAACCAATATTCCTCGTAGTTGACGTTGATATACGTCATACTACAGCAACGTTCACTGAAACGCAACAGAATCAAACTACAAACCGAGCGGATTAGGTAGGCAACCCACAGCATATGGCTTGCTCTGATAAGGGCGAACCCTATATAAATGAGTTTTTTTCGAGAATATCGCTCCGCTAATCTAAGTAAAAGAGAGTAATAACATGTTTTGTAAAAACATTGATATTGTATTTGTAGTTTGAAGCGAAACTTCGCATTTCAATGAAGCAAGTGTTGAAAATAATTATTCCCATAAGTAAATAACATACTTTGAAGGAATCTCACGATGAGAGTGACGTGATTGAAGATCATATTTGGGAGAAACACGGATCTACTGTCGTCAAGCATCTACGTATGTTGTTGTGATGAATATCTTGAAAGTCTTTCAAAATGTGGTAGAAAACTTATCTCAATCCATGCTGTTTTCAAAACTGCAGAAATGAACAATACATACTAGTAATCAAGAGCTGAAGTGATTGGTCGTTCCATTTCATGTGAAACAGAAATTTTGAAATAATTTAGAGAAACTCAGAGAATAGGAAGAGCACATACTTTTTTGAGCAGGAGTAATTAGTTGAAACAAGTACTAATGTTTAAAGGGGACGATGAGCTCTACAAGATTACCGGTCTGCGTCAAGGACCAACTACATATTCAAGTCAGGCTGTTGAGCGAAGCTGGGGCTGGTGAGCAAGGGTTCCGTTCCATCCATGAAAGTAACCTTCCATTACAACAAAAATATCAGAATGCTGTCCACGATGCCAGTATAGTATGATCGGTTACACGACCACTGAACTGCATGAATTGGACAGTCGCAGCCAGTATTTGGAATCAAAAACCATTTCGATAAGCTCTATAGAATTATCTGGTTTCCCAATTTTGATACTAGACTCGATGCGGTATGGAGAAATTGTATATCATCTAGTAAATTGGAAATGGCTAGAGACGTGAGGTGAAATGTAGATACAAAAATAGTATGCAGTTCAGTCAACGAGCACCACGAATCCTAACTACCAACACAATGTGCTAGGACAACATTCAACGATGTAAGCTCCCTTTGGAGAGAGCGTGTCCTATACGTCTTGGAATTTCGAATGAAATACAGCGAAGATATGCGCGTGGGTACGACGAACCACAGTGTAAAGTCAACATTTACTCCAATGTTCTGTGTTTTACCGTTATTATGTTTACTTCATCTCTTGCATATGCAAATAAATCAATCAATACCATTTGCAGGAGATACAATAGTTCTGACGGCTTCTACCGCCCACAACGATGATTTCGTGCAAGACAGCTCGTGTGGCCAGATGTCTTTACTTGTCCTCCTCCCTTACCTCGCACATTACTTCACATAAGTTACTGTATTCGGTCGATTCGTGTTTGTGATACGTTCTATTCGTGTTTTCCAGATTGTTGCTTCTCTCATATGTTGTTGCAGAAACAGCAGCTTATCATTAGTTTCTGATCAGTTGAAGTTTGTACCAACTTCATGTCTACTACGGTTGATTGGATACCAGTATTATTCATAGTGTTTCTTTTTTGTCTATTAACATATTGATTCAGTAGTATACTTCCAGGGTGAAGTTCTTTCCATGGTTTCTCACACTTTGATTACAGATGTTTTAGTTCTGTTCAGTCCTTTAAAAAGAACCGATTGTATTTTATTGTCGCCCCTCGTCAGCTCTGTGTTACAGTTTTGTGTCGTCTATCGGTTGTGCGATTATCTTCATACATTATATCGACATCAAAAAATGAAATATATAAAATATAAAAAGCACCTAGGTGTAAAACCCAATAATCATAACATGTAAGGGAATGTAGCAGTGACAGCGTGTCGAAATATACAAACAATTGCAGACGAGTAAGGGAATAGAGTACCTGATTCAACATCAGAAAGGGGATCTAATACACTAGGTATTATACGATGCCACGTTGTCATTATCATATGATTGTGCTTATGAAACTTATTATTTAGCCTATTGCTGCAATTTGTTGTTTCTACCTGTACGAGATTCAGATATGAACTGTAGGTAGTTAGAAGCCGGGGGCTGTGCGGGGAGGGGAACAGGATCCGGCCGCACCTCTTCTCCCGGCTATTTCGGGGGCTCCAGGGGCCCCGGGGTTGCCCGGCTCACCAGCCACACCGTCGTCACCAGGAGGTCCCCACAGCTTCCCGTACATCTCTGATCCTCATACAACCTCATTTTCCGCGTAACATCAACAAGAAAAGAGACTTGTTGAAATCTTTTGAAAGTTACAAGCATGTTTGACTTTCGAATGGCCAACTGTGAACCTCTGATTTGGTCGTGAGTTGAGCATAACAGATGCGTATTTCGTCTACATGAATGTACTATTACAGAAAGATATGATGAACCCATTTTGCACAAGAATAAGCGAAAATTCTGTTCAAGATGAAACGTTTTTCTTCTGATTGCCCGATTATCAACCCACTAACCTGGAAGGCCAGGAGATCCGGGTGGTCCCTCGACTCCTTGTGGTCCAGGTGGACCAGGTGGTCCTGAAACGTATATTCATACCTTTGAACACTACCTCTAGATCACGAACAAGACATGAGTATCAAGCAGTGTTAACTTACCAGGTAAACCGAGCTCTCCGGGTGGTCCTGGTTTTTCGATGACTCGGCCGTCTGGACCTCCTTCACCCACATTTCCGGTCTCTCCGGGTTTCCCCTGAAAAACTACTTAAACAACAAAAGTAGTGTATGGACACCCTCTGCGGCAATACATTGTCAACATGGCCTACTTGTTGAATGACGACCGCACTAGCTGGGTATTCAAAATGAGAAATGGCGCTGTTTTTGCCTCAGAAATCATAACGCAATCTCGTGGCATTCCAAATGGATTCGGATGGTTAAGAGCAATTATAGTATAGCCAGTTCACTGCGGGCATACTTCATGACCACCATGGGATTCAACAGATTCACAAATTAGATTCACCTTACCAGGTTCTTCAAAAGTAGTATACTACAAGAAAACGATCACGTGTAACGTGAAGAGACATTGGCAACATGAGCTTCCATCACAGTTCCATCACAGTTGCTAACGTGCTTCACACGTTTGGAAATGTGCATTGGACCACTTCAGCAACACTTTGTTTTAGAGCAGTTCAGCTGAAACAGTTCTCAATAAACATCTAATGTGAGTCTTGTAACAACCCCCGTGTTTGAATCTGTTTATTCAGCTAACCTAACTATATGACCGAAATGATCGATTTCCGTCCAAACTGATGCTGACCACCCATTTATTTCCAATAATAGAATACATAAAGTTCTACTACAAATCAGAATTCAAAATGTTGCAATATGCTAATTTCTGGCTTTGCAGCATTGCTTGGGGCCAAGCATATATCTGTCAGACTCGATAAATGGCCTAAGCTTAATACGCATTAATTCATAACCGCCGATAAAGAGAGAAATACGATGTGGAGTAAAGTCGCATCTATACACACACTTGATTCGGAATGGTTCGGGAAAATAGTTTGAGTATCGGAAATGTTTTAGTGTCTCACCCAAAGACGGGATCGTTGAAAAGAGTGCTATAGTTGTCGATTAGAGAAAGGCAGGGTATACTGTATATCTCACTTTGTGCTGTGTAAGAACACATATATACGATTTGTGCGCAACCTAGATAGAAGCCTAGTTGTTATAGTGATTAGCGTCTGCGCCTCCCAAACTTTTCGGGCCTGGTTCGAGTCTCGCATGAGGCGGATATTTTGTAAATTTGACACGTCTGATATTTTGTGTTCGTATTTATCCCCTTTCAGTCGTAATTGATTTTCATCTCTGCTCTGTAGGTCAAAGTTCAACTCCGATAACTCAGATCGGGAACGAACCAAGTTGGTGGCAAGTGCAGTCGCCAATTAGAATATGAGTAGTGGTAGAGTACTGGCCTCTCATATGCTGCTATTGTAGCGCCAACCAGCTGTAACATGTTGTATCATCGATGACTATTGTCGCCATGCTTATTACAACATACGCCCAATCTGGCGTCTCTTCAACAACACATGATATCATATACAAGTTATCGTCATTCCCGAAAAAATTGCAGACAGTTTTTTACCTTACAACATTTCCCAGAGAATACTATCTTTGTGAACGCTCGTTCGTCCTCGTCTCAATGGAAATAAATTTCAGAAAACTAATAGTGAAAACCATTCAAAATTTGATTGGCGCGTTTGCAAGGTCTCATTGGGAATGACGAGAAGTATATCAACAGATTCGGATAACCCATCAAGATTCTCAAAAAGAGAGGGTAAAAAAAGTGAGATTTCTTGAGACGAATGTAACGGAAAGGTTGGAGGAGCAATCTATTTTGTATTTCACGTGACGAATACTGAAGTTTTACACGTTTACGGTTTACCATGACAATGCGTTTTACTACGAGTTCAATATCTGTTTTCTTCGTAAACACTAATTTGGTGGCGGATTGTTGCACTGTTCTGGATGCACAATATTCACGAACCTTATGGTACCCATATAAGCATGAAGACGTTAATTTGTGGTAATACTATATTATGGTTGGCTGGTTATGCTAATGCAAGCGGTGTTGGGTGACACTTTATGGCGTCAAGTAGGTGACACCTCAGTGGCAAATAGGCCATCTCCACAAACAAACGAAAGAGGCGACCGTTTGAAGAAGTTCACGACCCTTCACCTATGCACAGGCGCACTTAATCAGTATAATTTATCGCAGCTGAAAAACTCGCATCGCTTATACTGTTCGAGCAGGTCATTGAACTAAAAAAAACACGTGAAAAGTGAAAAATCCCGTGAACTTTGAACTTCACTCTTGAACTGTTTGCATATTATACAAATTTTAGTTAGCTCATAGTCAAACTCAACCTTTATGACAGCAAACGTTCGAAACAGAGATCTTTGTTATCGGACAAATAGAAGTGAAACTGTGTAACTATGTTTATCCAGTCAATGTGTATCACACGAAACAATACCTTTCATCATGTTCAATCTGAACTTACACAGTACAACAAACAAGCAATTCTGGTCTATTCGTGAATAGATCTCGAATGACAAAGCGTTGTCTTCCCTCCATATGGCTGTGTTTGTGCAGCGATTTTGCTCCAGAGATAACTGGGGCGCTAATGGATAGACAAGGAAAGGGAGAATGGATCGTACAATAGAACTTCACACGGATCGTTGGGAAAATCACATAGAAACAATTTGAATGTGTAAGAATATGCTAGTCAAATGCATAGTCACGTGAAACGTGTGAAATGCAATCCTAAACCAGCATCACTAAACTGCACAATTGCTGATGTTTCTTCACTTTTACGTGACTCATCCATTCACTTCTAATAGCATAACTGTTTTCTAAGATATCGTTGCAAGTTTCGACAGGGACTTGAACCAAAGAGTGATATTCATTAGACGTTTGGTCTACTGGTTCTGTTTCAGCGGATGAACGAGGAACAGAGAATGAGGATACGAACCCCATGGAAATATCGTCCACCCATATGAACTACGACAGCAGAACCATCATCGTGAGAGAAGGTAAGGGCTGCATATCGATCAAATGAACAGTGAGAGACCAACGGAAAGAGAGTCAATTTACAATATAGTGATGACATTATTTGTGGAATGTACTACGCTTATTTCATACTCATGGTAGATCTACTACTTGTCAAATGAGGACTCACGTAAAACGTGTGAATCGCACTGTAATTCGAAAACGTTAGCTCAGGTCAGATGAAGCATTACTGGGTTAGTTTACCTCATTACGTCCATTATTCTCAGAAACTATGCTTATTTGGAAAGTAAACTGCGTTAACTAGTGGTCATTCGGTGTATTTCACCACTAGCAAACTGAATTCAATTATGACGTTTCCGCCTCATAACATAGTGTAATCAATTCCACAGTTTATATTGACAACAATTCGTGGCTTTTTGTGGATATTGTTATTTCAGGAAAAAAGCTGATGATATCTTGCGTCTTCGAAAGAAAAAATATAGCAGATCGGTCTGAGTTGCAATGGCAAAGAGAACTGGGGACACCATCGATGAAATGTCGTCTCCGAGGTAGATTTCAGGTTATCGGTTATCCAAACGTTTCACCGTTTTACAAAATTTTTGCCAGCAAACAGAACAAAATTCGTTAATCAGTGTCGCAATATATTTAAATCGATGAAAACAATAGTTCCCACTCATGAGCTGACTTGGAGGTGTGAAAAAAACTATGTGATGGGAACTCAGGACATACGAGTTTCTTTGTTATTGTCATTCTTTTTGAACTGACCGACTCACAGGCTGAGTTGACACAAAAAAACCAAACGGAACAAAAAGTACTTTTGAATAAAATCAGAGCAGTTGAACTGTTTGCTGATTTTCATGTCAATCACATAATGTATGAGCGAACGTGGGCAAACTTTTGTGATCTACAATTCGATAATTTTCTTTCGTTTCTCCCTTTCTTGTTATACAGTCTGCGCGTTCTCTCCTTGAGTGCTCTCTTTCTCTCTCTTTATCTTTCTTACTGTCTCCCTTCGCAGAATCTCTCACTGTGCACTATATTTTTCATTCTACTTCATATTCCTACTTCTTCCACTCTTCGATAATTTCGGTGAATTTGCTCAGGCAGCATGCATCCAGCGGTACCCACACATATTTCCACATTTGTTTGCGCAGTGTTCTGTTTCACCGCTTTAATAGTATCTGAAATGGATAGAAATACTGAAAACTGATGCGACTGGCGGGAAACAGCGTTTTCCTCCACCAGTCAGGTGTCAACTATCCAATTCAACTCAAGTAAAAAGTTGGGGACAGAAAGGAAAGTTTTCATGGAAGAACTGCTCAAGAGAAACTGATATATACCCTTTTCAACTCAAACTAACAAACCATATGTTTTAGTCTGTTTTGGCGCGCGCAACGTTAAGTTTAGATACCCCGGGGTACCTAAACTAGCTTTCCATTCTGCCCTCCTATAATTTGATCTCAAAAACACGCCGTTATTCAAAAATTTTGACTGAAAATTAAAGGGGTCAAACTTGAAACACAGGACATCACATACCGTATGCACTGTCTTAGAAAAGAACAAACCCTATAACGGAAGGTCAATCATTTCGGCCCATGACTCAATTGTGTATTGAAATAACGAAGTTGTACTGCACGTCACTGTATTTGATAGATCTAAAAAAGATCTAAACTGTGTTACTCCTACAAACCACAAACGTCAATATTGAAGTATCGGATGTATTCCAGTGTTTTCACGGTCGGCATTCACGAACATCACACAAACAACATGAAGAAGAATCTGCATTTCACATCGATTCACGAGAGAGACGAAGGAGTCTACGAGTGCGAGGGAAGAAACCTAGATGGACACAAGTACAAAAGTCACGTGAACATAGTTGTACTGGGTACGTGTTCTTTGATGATTGGCAGTGATTTCTCTGTTTCCTATTATTTTGAAACAATTTCTTCGTTATTTCGTTTACATGAAGTAGAACCATTATAAAAACTCAGCAAGCCAACTATAAAACTCAATAATAGGAGAATGTTTGATAGCTAAAACAACTCAATTTTTCCAACTGTCGAAGAAGACTAAATTATAGTACTTGCATGTAACAATATATTAGTGCGTTTCGGTAGTATGTCTCACGAGGGAAGGATTTGCTACAAACTAAAATTGCTCGTTTCCATAACAAAAATAGGAAATATACTTAGTTTATTGGTATGGTAATCTTGTTACTTTAGACAAAATCGATTGGAACGACGGATCGAGGGAGACCGGGGCTTTGGTGGGAGAGCCATTGACAATTGACTGTGGCGTTAGAAGCAGCTCCGAAAATGAACCTCAAATAGAAATCACGAATGGGGACGGAGAAGCTCTCGACCGTGGGTATAATTCACGTAGCTCACCCTGGCTATACTAACCTACCTTAAACCTTAGAGATATGTACCAATTCATGAATGGTCATTCGATTCCCATGACACTCCATACCTATTTTCTTCTGTCAACCAACGTGTCAGAAAGCTGCACGTGCTCGTGGTAATCACAAGTACAAAAACTTCAAAAACATGAAAACTCCAGTTCTTCTTTCTCGTGGCCATTTGTTTTCTGTATTGAACTCTTCATTCCAGCTAATCTCTTCAAAATCGCTGGCAACGAGGTGACGATCGAACAAATCAGTAAAGACTTCAATGGCAAGGTTGGTCCTTTTCTTTCCATAAAAATCATTCTGAACTGTGAACACAACTCGTATTACAGAAAATCTCATGTGTCCACGTGGAGTTGGTGACAAAGGGAGACGATGTTGACTACCCTATTGTGGACCGAAAAGACGTCGAAATTCAAGTTTGGCGTGAGTAGTACATTGTTATTCACTTGTAACGCGTGGGAAAAAAACACTATAGAAAGAGGACGCACATTAGTAAGCTTCAGTGTTTGACATTTTTCTCGTCTGATGATTTCAGATAGAGTAGTTACAGCTGAGCATAAGAAAATAACAGATACAGAAAAAACACTTCAACTATGGTGCTTGGGGCACTAGCATGGTCCGCAACACCTTCAATACTTCACGTGAATTTGTTCCGGGACGATACAGGATAATTGCAACTATCTAACGTGAACATAGAACAAAGTTTCTCTATACACGTCGCCAACTAAAAGGCGGGCGGCGTACTGTATAACTCAATTTCCGCTGTGTACGCACACACGTCTCCGATTCTAAAACATGTTCATTATGTTCTCTAATAGCGTAGTGGTTTGAGACCTGCTACGAATACTACGAGTTTTTTGCTCGCAGGTTCGATTTCTGTAAGAGCTAGAAATTTATGAGTTCGGCACTCGCTATATATGGAAACCGTTTTCAGACCAACCTGAATTTGATGAATATGAGAAGGATCAATACACAATCATCGCCGGAACAGAAAAACCAGTGACTGTAAGCTGACACTTCTCGATTCTCCTTCTCTTTTCTTTATTTATTTTTTTCACGCTTGAGTCTTTACGATGTCATATTTGACACTGGTTAAAAACAGCAGCTAGAGTTAACTACTATAGGATGCAAGTTTTTGTTCACAATGGGATATCAAGTAGTGGGTTGAATATTATTTTTGATTGAATTTAATTGCAGGCCACCTTGGTGTTTAACGTGACGCAGTCCAACCCCGCTCCCACCTACTATTCCTTCTTCGAGGATCGCTTGAGCTGGACGACCCGAATAAGTATGAGCTGACTAAGCTTGTCGGACACACACAGGGCGCTGAACTCAAGGTAAAGCTTATAATGAGTAGATTGGAAGGGTTTTATATTTTTATTTTAAGCAATTGCTTCTATTCCTAATTAATTTCCAACTACTTGGTTGAGCATCTCGTACGAAGCCCGCTTCCCAATACGAAGTTTATCTCATCGTTTTATAAATGCAGCTTGCTTTCAACAACCCGTAATTAGCGATCAAGTGAGCAATATCTTCCATTTATTATTGTGCGAACCAATATTCCTCGTAGTTGACGTTGATATACGTCATACTACAGCAACGTTCACTGAAACGCAACAGAATCAAACTACAAACCGAGCGGATTAGGTAGGCAACCCACAGCATATGGGCTTGCTCTGATAAGGGCGAACCCTATATAAATGAGTTTTTTTCGAGAATATCGCTCCGCTAATCTAAGTAAAAGAGAGTAATAACATGTTTTGTAAAAACATTGATATTGTATTTGTAGTTTGAAGCGAAACTTCGCATTTCAATGAAGCAAGTGTTGAAAATAATTATTCCCATAAGTAAATAAGATACTTTGAAGGAATCTCACGATGAGAGTGACGTGATTGAAGACCATATTTGGGAGAAACACGGATCTACTGTCGTCAAGCATCTACGTATGTTGTTGTGATGAATATCTTGAAAGTCTTTCAAAATGTGGTAGAAAACTTATCTCAATCCATGCTGTTTTCAAAACTGCAGAAATGAACAATACATACTAGTAATCAAGAGCTGAAGTGATTGGTCGTTCCATTTCATGTGAAACAGAAATTTTGAAATAATTTAGAGAAACTCAGAGAATAGGAAGAGCACATACTTTTTTGAGCAGGAGTAACTAGTTGATTTTTTTGAGCAGGAGTAACTACTAATGTTTAAAGGTTCAGGGGACGATGAGCTCTACAAGATTACCGGTCTGCGTCAAGGGACCAACTACATATTCAAGTTCAGGCTGTTGAGCGAAGCTGGGGCTGGTGAGCAAGGGTTCCGTTCCATCCATGAAAGTAACCTTCCATTACAACAAAAATATCAGAATGCTGTCCACGATGCCAGTATAGTATGATCGGTTACACGACCAATGAACTGCATGAATTGGACAGTCGCAGCCAGTATTTGGAATCAAAAACCATTTCGATAAGCTCTATAGAATTATCTGGTTTCCCAATTTTGATACTAGACTCGACGCGGTATGGAGAAATTGTATATCATCTAGTAAATTGAAATGGCTAGAGACGTGAGGTGAAATGTAGATACAAAAATAGTATGCAGTTCTGTCAACGAGCACCACGAATCCTAACTACCAACACAATGTGCTAGGACAACATTCAACGATGTAAGCTCCCTTTGGAGAGAGCGTGTCCTATACGTCTTGGAATTTCGAATGAAATACAGCGAAGATATGCGCGTGGGTACGACGAACCACAGTGTAGAGTCAACATTTACTCCAATGTTCTGTGTTTACCGTTATTATGTTTACTTCATCTCTTGCATATGCAAATAAATAAATCAATACCATTTGCAGGAGATACAATAGTTCTGACGGCTTCCACCGCCCACAACGATGATTTCGTGCAAGACAGCTCGTGTGGCCAGATGTCTTTACTTTTCCTCCTCCCTTACCTCGCACATTACTTCACATAAGTTATTGTATTCGGTCGATTCGTGTTTGTGATACGTTCTATTCGTGTTTTCCAGATTGTTGCTTCTCTCATATGTTGTTGCAGAAACAGCAGCTTATCATTAGTTTCTGATCAGTTGAAGTTTGTACCAACTTCATGTCTACTACGGTTGATTGGATACCAGTATTATTCATAGTGTTTCTTTTTTGTCTATTAACATATTGATTCAGTAGTATACTTCCAGGGGTTCTTTCCATGGTTTCTCACACTTTGATTACAGATGTTTTAGTTCTGTTCAGTCCTTTAAAAAGAACCGATTGTATTTTATTGTCGCCCCTCGTCAGCTCTGTGTTACAGTTTTGTGTCGTCTATCGGTTGTGCGATTATCTTCATACATTCAACATCAGAAAGGGGATCTAATACACTAGGTATTATACGATGCGACGTTGTCATTATCATATGATTGTGCTTATGAAACTTATTATTTAGCCTATTGCTGCTATTTGTTGTTTCTACCTGTACGAGATTCAGATATGAACTGTAGGTAGTTAGAAGCCGGGGGCTGTGCGGGGAGGGGAACAGGATCCGGCCGCGCCTCTTCTCCCGGCTATTTCGGGGGCTCCAGGGGCCCCGGGGTTGCCCGGCTCACCAGCCACACCGTCGTCACCAGGAGGTCCCCACAGCTTCCCGTACATCTCTGATCCTCATACAACCTCATTTTCCGCGTAACATCAACAAGAAAAGAGACTTGTTGAAATCTTTTGAAAGTTACAAGCATGTTTGACTTTCGAATGGCCAGCTGTAAACCTCTGATTTGGTCGTGAGTTGAGCATAACAGATGCGTATTTCGTCTACATGAATGTACTATTACAGAAAGATATGATGAACCCATTTTGCACAAGAATAAGCGAAATTCTGTTCAAGATGAAACGTTTTTCTTCTGATTGCCCGATTATCAACCCACTAACCTGGAAGGCCAGGAGATCCGGGTGGTCCCTCGACTCCTTGTGGTCCAGGTGGACCAGGTGGTCCTGAAACGTACGATGTTTCATTTGCGAATAATTGCGAATACGAAGTTTCATTTGCGAGTAA
This sequence comes from Litoditis marina, assembly GCA_964036275.1. NCBI lineage: Eukaryota > Metazoa > Nematoda > Chromadorea > Rhabditida > Rhabditidae > Litoditis > Litoditis marina. Next base: position 10,412,355 of record OZ038438.1, on the reverse strand, counting down.
TTGCGAATACGGAGTTCCATTTGCGAGTAATTGCGAATACGAAGTTCCATTTGCGAGTAATTGCGAATACGGAGTTTCATTTGCGAGTAATTGCGAATACGAAGTTTCATTTGCGAGTAATTGCGAATACGAAGTTTCATTTGCGAGTAATTGCGAATACGGAGTTTCATTTGCGAGTAATTGCGAATACGAAGTTTCATTTGCGAGTAATTGCGAATACAAAGTTTCATATGCGAGTAATTGCGAATACGGAGTTTCATTTGTGAGTAATTGCGAATTCGGAGTTTCATTTGCGAGTAATTGCGAATACGGAGTTCCATTTGCGAGTAATTGCGAATACGAAGTTTCATTTGCGAGTAATTGCAAATACGAAGTTTCATTTGCGAGTAATTGCGAATACGAAGTTTCATTTGCGAGTAATTGCGAATACGAAGTTTCATTTGCGAGTAATTGCGAATACTGAGTTTCATTTGCGAGTAATTGCGAATACGGAGTTTCATTTGCGAGTAATTGCGAATACGAAGTTTCATTTGCGAGTAATTGCGAATACGAAGTTTCATTTGCGAATAATTTCGAATACGAAGTTTCATTTGCGAATAATTGCAAATACGAAGTTTCATTTGCGAGTGATTGCGAATACGGAGTTCCATTTGCGAGTAATTGCGAATACGAAGTTTCATTTGCGAGTAATTGCGAATACTGAGTTTCATTTGCGAGTAATTGCGAATACGGAGTTTCATTTGCGAGTAATTGCGAATACGAAGTTTCATTTGCGAGTAATTGCGAATACGAAGTTTCATTTGCGAATAATTTCGAATACGAAGTTCCATTTGCGAGTAATTGCGAATACGAAGTTTCATTTGCGAGTAATTGAAAATACGGAGTTTCATTTGCGAGTAATTGCGAATACAAAGTTTCATTTGCGAGTAATTGCAAATACGAAGTTTCATTTGCGAGTAATTGCGAATACGGAGTTTCATTTGCGAGTAATTGCGAATACTAAGTTTCATTTGCGAGTAATTGCGAATACGGAGTTTCATTTGCGAGTAATTGCGAATACGAAGTTTCATTTGCGAGTAATTGCGAATACGAAGTTTCATTTGCGAGTAATTGCGAATACGAAGTTTCATTTGCGAGTAATTGCGAATACGGAGTTTCATTTGCGAGTAATTGCGAATACGGAGTTTCATTTGCGAGTAATTGCGAATACGAAGTTTCATTTGCGAATAATTGCGAATACGAAGTTTCATTTGCGAGTAATTGCGAATACGGAGTTTCATTTGCGAGTAATTGCGAATACGAAGTTTCATTTGCGAGTAATTGCGAATACGAAGTTTCCTTTGCGAGTAATTGCGAATACGGAGTTCCATTTGCGAGTAATTGCGAATACGAAGTTTCATTTGCGAGTAATTGCGAATACGGAGTCTCATTTGCGAGTAATTGCGAATACGAAGTTTCATTTGCGAGTAATTGCAAATACGAAGTTTCATTTGCGAGTAATTGCGAATACGGAGTTTCATTTGAGAGTAATTGCGAATACTGAGTTTCATTTGCGAGTAATTGCGAATACGGAGTTTCATTTGCGAGTAATTGCGAATACGAAGTTTCATTTGCGAGTAATTGCGAATACGAAGTTTCATTTGCGAGTAATTGCGAATACGAAGTTTCATTTGCGAGTAATTGCGAATACGGAGTTTCATTTGCGAGTAATTGCGAATACGGAGTTTCATTTGCGAGTAATTGCGAATACGGAGTTTCATTTGCGAGTAATTGCGAATACGGAGTTCCATTTGCGAGTAATTGCGAATACGAAGTTTCATTTGCGAGTAATTGCGAATACGGAGTTTCATTTGCGAGTAATTGCGAATACGGAGTTTCATTTGCGAGTAATTGCGAATACGGAGTTTCATTTGCGAGTAATTGCGAATACGAAGTTTCATTTGCGAATAATTGCGAATACGGAGTTTCATTTGCGAGTAATTGCGAATACGAAGTTTCATTTGCGAGTAATTGCGAATACGGAGTTTCATTTGCGAGTAATTGCGAATACGAAGTTTCATTTGCGAGTAATTGCGAATACGAAGTTTCATTTGCGAGTAATTGCGAATACGGAGTTTCATTTGCGAGTAATTGCGAATACGGAGTTTCATTTGCAAGTAATTGCGAATACGGAGTTCCATTTGCCAGTAATTGCGAATACGAAGTTTCATTTGCGAGTAATTGCGAATACGAAGTTTCATTTGCGAGTAATTGCGAATACGGAGTTTCATTTGCGAGTAATTGCGAATACAAAGTTTCATTTGCGAGTAATTGCAAATACGAAGTTTCATTTGCGAGTAATTGCGAATACGGAGTTTCATTTGCGAGTAATTGCGAATACTGAGTTTCATTTGCGAGTAATTGCGAATACGAAGTTTCATTTGCGAGTAATTGCGAATACGAAGTTTCATTTGCGAGTAATTGCGAATACGAAGTTTCATTTGCGAGTAATTGCGAATACGGAGTTTCATTTGCGAGTAATTGCGAATACGGAGTTTCATTTGCGAGAAATTGCGAATACGAAGTTTCATTTGCGAATAATTGCGAATACGAAGTTTCATTTGCGAGTAATTGCGAATACGGAGTTTCATTTGCGAGTAATTGCGAATACGAAGTTTCATTTGCGAGTAATTGCGAATACGAAGTTTCATTTGCGAGTAATTGCGAATACGGAGTTCCATTTGCGAGTAATTGCGAATACGAAGTTTCATTTGCGAGTAATTGCGAATACGGAGTCTCATTTGCGAGTAATTGCGAATACGAAGTTTCATTTGCGAGTAATTGCGAATACGGAGTTTCATTTGCGAGTAATTGCGAATACGGAGTTTCATTTGCGAGTAATTGCGAATACGGAGTTTCATTTGCGAGTAATTGCGAATATTGAGTTTCATTTGCGAGTAATTGCGAATACGGAGTTTCATTTGCGAGTAATTGCGAATACGAAGTTTCATTTGCGAGTAATTGCGAATACGAAGTTTCATTTGCGAGTAATTGCGAATACGAAGTTTCATTTGCGAGTAATTGCGAATACGGAGTTTCATTTGCGAGTAATTGCGAATACGGAGTTTCATTTGCGAGTAATTGCGAATACGAAGTTTCATTTGCGAGTAATTGCGAATACGAAGTTTTATTTGCGAGTAATTGCGAATACGAAGTTTCATTTGCAAGTAATTGCGAATACGGAGTTTCATTTGCGAGTAATTGCGAATACGAAGTTTCATTTGCGAGTAATTGCGAATACGGAGTTTCATTTGCGAGTAATTGCGAATACGAAGTTTCATTTGCGAGTAATTGCGAATACGAAGTTTCATTTGCGAGTAATTGCGAATACGGAGTTTCATTTGCGAGTAATTGCGAATACGGAGTTTCATTTGCGAGTAATTGCAAATACGGAGTTCCATTTGCCAGTAATTGCGAATACGAAGTTTCATTTGCGAGTAATTGCGAATACGGAGTTCCATTTGCGAGTAATTGCGAATACGAAGTTTCATTTGCGAGTAATTGCGAATACGGAGTTTCATTTGCGAGTAATTGCGAATACGAAGTTTCATTTGCGAGTAATTGCAAATACGAAGTTTCATTTGCGAGTAATTGCGAATACGGAGTTTCATTTGCGAGTAATTGCGAATACTGAGTTTCATTTGCGAGTAATTGCGAATACGGAGTTTCATTTGCGAGTAATTGCGAATACGAAGTTTCATTTGCGAGTAATTGCGAATACGAAGTTTCATTTGCGAGTAATTGCGAATACGAAGTTTCATTTGCGAGTAATTGCGAATACGGAGTTTCATTTGCGAGTAATTGCGAATACGGAGTTTCATTTGCGAGTAATTGCGAATACGAAGTTTCATTTGCGAATAATTGCGAATACGAAGTTTCATTTGCGAGTTATTGCGAATACGGAGTTTCATTTGCGAGTAATTGCGAATACGAAGTTTCATTTGCGAGTAATTGCGAATACGAAGTTTCATTTGCGAGTAATTGCAAATACGAAGTTTCATTTGCGAGTAATTGCGAATACGGTGTTTCATTTGCGAGTAATTGCGAATACTGAGTTTCATTTGCGAGTAATTGCGAATACGGAGTTTCATTTGCGAGTAATTGCGAATACGAAGTTTCATTTGCGAGTAATTGCGAATACGAAGTTTCATTTGCGAGTAATTGCGAATACGAAGTTTCATTTGCGAGTAATTGCGAATACGGAGTTTCATTTGCGAGTAATTGCGAATACGGAGTTTCATTTGCGAGTAATTGCGAATACGGAGTTTCATTTGCGAGTAATTGCGAATACGGAGTTCCATTTGCGAGTAATTGCGAATACGAAGTTTCATTTGCGAGTAATTGCGAATACGGAGTTTCATTTGCGAGTAATTGCGAATACGGAGTTTCATTTGCGAGTAATTGCGAATACGGAGTTTCATTTGCGAGTAATTGCGAATACGAAGTTTCATTTGCGAATAATTGCGAATACGGAGTTTCATTTGCGAGTAATTGCGAATACGAAGTTTAATTTGCGAGTAATTGCGAATACGGAGTTTCATTTGCGAGTAATTGCGAATACGAAGTTTCATTTGCGAGTAATTGCGAATACGAAGTTTCATTTGCGAGTAATTGCGAATACGGAGTTTCATTTGCGAGTAATTGCGAATACGGAGTTTCATTTGCAAGTAATTGCGAATACGGAGTTCCATTTGCCAGTAATTGCGAATACGAAGTTTCATTTGCGAGTAATTGCGAATACGGAGTTCCATTTGCGAGTAATTGCGAATACGAAGTTTCATTTGCGAGTAATTGCGAATACGGAGTTTCATTTGCGAGTAATTGCGAATACAAAGTTTCATTTGCGAGTAATTGCAAATACGAAGTTTCATTTGCGAGTAATTGCGAATACGGAGTTTCATTTGCGAGTAATTGCGAATACGGAGTTTCATTTGCGAGTAATTGCGAATACGAAGTTTCATTTGCGAATAATTGCGAATACGGAGTTTCATTTGCGAGTAATTGCGAATACGAAGTTTAATTTGCGAGTAATTGCGAATACGGAGTTTCATTTGCGAGTAATTGCGAATACGAAGTTTCATTTGCGAGTAATTGCGAATACGAAGTTTCATTTGCGAGTAATTGCGAATACGGAGTTTCATTTGCGAGTAATTGCGAATACGGAGTTTCATTTGCAAGTAATTGCGAATACGGAGTTCCATTTGCCAGTAATTGCGAATACGAAGTTTCATTTGCGAGTAATTGCGAATACGGAGTTCCATTTGCGAGTAATTGCGAATACGAAGTTTCATTTGCGAGTAATTGCGAATACGGAGTTTCATTTGCGAGTAATTGCGAATACAAAGTTTCATTTGCGAGTAATTGCAAATACGAAGTTTCATTTGCGAGTAATTGCGAATACGGAGTTTCATTTGCGAGTAATTGCGAATACTGAGTTTCATTTGCGAGTAATTGCGAATACGAAGTTTCATTTGCGAGTAATTGCGAATACGAAGTTTCATTTGCGAGTAATTGCGAATACGGAGTTTCATTTGCGAGTAATTGCGAATACGGAGTTTCATTTGCGAGTAATTGCGAATACGAAGTTTCATTTGCGAATAATTGCGAATACGAAATTTCATTTGCGAGTAATTGCGAATACGGAGTTTCATTTGCGAGTAATTGCGAATACGAAGTTTCATTTGCGAGTAATTGCGAATACGAAGTTTCATTTGCGAGTAATTGCGAATACGGAGTTCCATTTGCGAGTAATTGCGAATACGAAGTTTCATTTGCGAGTAATTGCGAATACGGAGTTTCATTTGCGAGTAATTGCAAATACGGAGTTCCATTTGCCAGTAATTGCGAATACGAAGTTTCATTTGCGAGTAATTGCGAATACGGAGTTCCATTTGCGAGTAATTGCGAATACGAAGTTTCATTTGCGAGTAATTGCGAATACGGAGTTTCATTTGCGAGTAATTGCGAATACGAAGTTTCATTTGCGAGTAATTGCAAATACGAAGTTTCATTTGCGAGTAATTGCGAATACGGAGTTTCATTTGCGAGTAATTGCGAATACGAAGTTTCATTTGCGAGTAATTGCGAATACAAAGTTTCATATGCGAGTGATTGCGAATACGGAGTTTCATTTGTGAGTAATTGCATTTGCGAGTAATTGCGAATGAGTTCCATTTGCGAGTAATTGCGAATACGAAGTTTCATTTGCGAGTAATTGCGAATACGGAGTTTCATTTGCGAGTAATTGCGAATACGAAGTTTCATTTGCGAATAATTGCGAATACGAAGTTTCATTTGCGAGTAATTGCGAATACGGAGTTTCATTTGCGAGTAATTGCGAATACGGAGTTTCATTTGCGAATAATTGCGAATACGAAGTTTCATTTGCGAGTAATTGCGAATACGAAGTTTTATTTGCGAGTAATTGCGAATACGAAGTTTCATTTGCAAGTAATTGCGAATACGGAGTTTCATTTGCGAGTAATTGCGAATACGGAGTCTCATTTGCGAGTAACTGCGAATACGAAGTTTCATTTGCGAGTAATTGCAAATACGAAGTTTCATTTGCGAGTAATTGCGAATACGGTGTTTCATTTGCGAGTAATTGCGAATACTGAGTTTCATTTGCGAGTAATTGCGAATACGGAGTTTCATTTGCGAGTAATTGCGAATACGAAGTTTCATTTGCGAGTAATTGCGAATACGAAGTTTCATTTGCGAGTAATTGCGAATACGAAGTTTCATTTGCGAGTAATTGCGAATACGGAGTTTCATTTGCGAGTAATTGCGAATACGGAGTTTCATTTGCGAGTAATTGCGAATACGGAGTTTCATTTGCGAGTAATTGCGAATACGGAGTTTCATTTGCGAGTAATTGCGAATACGGAGTTTCATTTGCGAGTAATTGCGAATACGAAGTTTCATTTGCGAATAATTGCGAATACGGAGTTTCATTTGCGAGTAATTGCGAATACGAAGTTTCATTTGCGAGTAATTGCAATTGCGAGTAATTGCGAATGAGTTCCATTTGCGAGTAATTGCGAATACGAAGTTTCATTTGCGAGTAATTGCGAATACGGAGTTTCATTTGCGAGTAATTGCGAATACGAAGTTTCATTTGCGAATAATTGCGAATACGAAGTTTCATTTGCGAGTAATTGCGAATACGGAGTTTCATTTGCGAGTAATTGCGAATACGGAGTTTCATTTGCGAATAATTGCGAATACGAAGTTTCATTTGCGAGTAATTGCGAATACGAAGTTTTATTTGCGAGTAATTGCGAATACGAAGTTTCATTTGCAAGTAATTGCGAATACGGAGTTTCATTTGCGAGTAATTGCGAATACGGAGTCTCATTTGCGAGTAACTGCGAATACGAAGTTTCATTTGCGAGTAATTGCAAATACGAAGTTTCATTTGCGAGTAATTGCGAATACGGTGTTTCATTTGCGAGTAATTGCGAATACGGAGTTTCATTTGCGAGTAATTGCGAATACGGAGTTTCATTTGCAAGTAATTGCGAATACGGAGTTCCATTTGCCAGTAATTGCGAATACGAAGTTTCATTTGCGAGTAATTGCGAATACGGAGTTCCATTTGCGAGTAATTGTGAATACTAAGTTTCATTTGCGAGTAATTGCGAATACGGAGTTTCATTTGCGAGTAATTGCGAATACAAAGTTTCATTTGCGAGTAATTGCAAATACGAAGTTTCATTTGCGAGTAATTGCGAATACGGAGTTTCATTTGCGAGTAATTGCGAATACTGAGTTTCATTTGCGAGTAATTGCGAATACGAAGTTTCATTTGCGAGTAATTGCGAATACGAAGTTTCATTTGCGAGTAATTGCGAATACGGAGTTTCATTTGCGAGTAATTGCGAATACGGAGTTTCATTTGCGAGTAATTGCGAATACGAAGTTTCATTTGCGAATAATTGCGAATACGAAATTTCATTTGCGAGTAATTGCGAATACGGAGTTTCATTTGCGAGTAATTGCGAATACGAAGTTTCATTTGCGAGTAATTGCGAATACGAAGTTTCATTTGCGAGTAATTGCGAATACGGAGTTCCATTTGCGAGTAATTGCGAATACGAAGTTTCATTTGCGAGTAATTGCGAATACGGAGTTTCATTTGCGAGTAATTGCAAATACGGAGTTCCATTTGCCAGTAATTGCGAATACGAAGTTTCATTTGCGAGTAATTGCGAATACGGAGTTCCATTTGCGAGTAATTGCGAATACGAAGTTTCATTTGCGAGTAATTGCGAATACGGAGTTTCATTTGCGAGTAATTGCGAATACGAAGTTTCATTTGCGAGTAATTGCAAATACGAAGTTTCATTTGCGAGTAATTGCGAATACGGAGTTTCAATTGCGAGTAATTGCGAATACGAAGTTTCATTTGCGAGTAATTGCGAATACAAAGTTTCATATGCGAGTGATTGCGAATACGGAGTTTCATTTGTGAGTAATTGCGAATACGGAGTTTCATTTGCGAGTAATTGCGAATACGGAGTTCCATTTGCGAGTAATTGCGAATACGAAGTTTCATTTGCGAGTAATTGCGAATACGGAGTTTCATTTGCGAGTAATTGCGAATACGAAGTTTCATTTGCGAGTAATTGCGAATACGAAGTTTCATTTGCGAGTAATTGCGAATACGGAGTTTCATTTGCGAGTAATTGCGAATACGGAGTTTCATTTGCGAATAATTGCGAATACGAAGTTTCATTTGCGAGTAATTGCGAATACGAAGTTTTATTTGCGAGTAATTGCGAATACGAAGTTTCATTTGCAAGTAATTGCGAATACGGAGTTTCATTTGCGAGTAATTGCGAATACGAAGTTTCATTTGCGAGTAATTGCGAATACGGAGTTTCATTTGCGAGTAATTGCGAATACGAAGTTTCATTTGCGAGTAATTGCGAATACGAAGTTTCATTTGCGAGTAATTGCGAATACGGAGTTTCATTTGCGAGTAATTGCGAATACGAAGTTTCATTTGCGAGTAATTGCGAATACGGAGTTCCATTTGCGAGTAATTGCGAATACGGAGTTCCATTTGCGAGTAATTGCGAATACGAAGTTTCATTTGCGAGTAATTGCGAATACGGAGTTTCATTCGCGAGTAATTGCGAATACGGAGTTTCATTTGCGAGTAATTGCGAATACGAAGTTTCATTTGCGAGTAATTGCGAATACGAAGTTTCATTTGCGAATAATTGCGAATACGGAGTTTCATTTGCGAGTAATTGCGAATACGAAGTTTCATTTGCGAGTAATTGCGAATACGAAGTTTCATTTGCGAGTAATTGCGAATACGGAGTTCCATTTGCGAGTAATTGCGAATACGAAGTTTCATTTGCGAGTAATTGCGAATACGGAGTTTCATTTGCGAGTAATTGCAAATACGGAGTTCCATTTGCCAGTAATTGCGAATACGAAGTTTCATTTGCGAGTAATTGCGAATACGGAGTTCCATTTGCGAGTAATTGCGAATACGAAGTTTCATTTGCGAGTAATTGCGAATACGGAGTTTCATTTGCGAGTAATTGCGAATACGAAGTTTCATTTGCGAGTAATTGCAAATACGAAGTTTCATTTGCGAGTAATTGCGAATACGGAGTTTCATTTGCGAGTAATTGCGAATACGAAGTTTCATTTGCGAGTAATTGCGAATACAAAGTTTCATATGCGAGTGATTGCGAATACGGAGTTTCATTTGTGAGTAATTGCGAATACGGAGTTTCATTTGCGAGTAATTGCGAATACGGAGTTCCATTTGCGAGTAATTGCGAATACGAAGTTTCATTTGCGAGTACTTGCGAATACGGAGTTTCATTTGCGAGTAATTGCGAATACGAAGTTTCATTTGCGAGTAATTGCGAATACGAAGTTTCATTTGCGAGTAATTGCGAATACGGAGTTTCATTTGCGAGTAATTGCGAATACGGAGTTTCATTTGCGAATAATTGCGAATACGAAGTTTCATTTGCGAGTAATTGCGAATACGAAGTTTTATTTGCGAGTAATTGCGAATACGAAGTTTCATTTGCAAGTAATTGCGAATACGGAGTTTCATTTGCGAGTAATTGCGAATACGAAGTTTCATTTGCGAGTAATTGCGAATACGGAATTTCATTTGCGAGTAATTGCGAATACGAAGTTTCATTTGCGAGTAATTGCGAATACGAAGTTTCATTTGCGAGTAATTGCGAATACGGAGTTTCATTTGCGAGTAATTGCGAATACGAAGTTTCATTTGCGAGTAATTGCGAATACGGAGTTCCATTTGCGAGTAATTGCGAATACGGAGTTCCATTTGCGAGTAATTGCGAATACGAAGTTTCATTTGCGAGTAATTGCGAATACGGAGTTTCATTTGCGAGTAATTGCGAATACGGAGTTTCATTTGCGAGTAATTGCGAATACGAAGTTTCATTTGCGAGTAATTGCGAATACGAAGTTTCATTTGCGAATAATTGCGAATACGGAGTTTCATTTGCGAGTAATTGCGAATACGGAGTTTCATTTGCGAGTAATTGCGAATACGGAGTTTCATTTGCGAATAATTGCGAATACGAAGTTTCATTTGCGAGTAATTGCGAATACGAAGTTTTATTTGCGAGTAATTGCGAATACGAAGTTTCATTTGCAAGTAATTGCGAATACGGAGTTTCATTTGCGAGTAATTGCGAATACGAAGTTTCATTTGCGAGTAATTGCGAATACGGAGTTTCATTTGCGAGTAATTGCGAATACGAAGTTTCATTTGCGAGTAATTGCGAATACGAAGTTTCATTTGCGAGTAATTGCGAATACGGAGTTTCATTTGCGAGTAATTGCGAATACGAAGTTTCATTTGCGAGTAATTGCGAATACGGAGTTCCATTTGCGAGTAATTGCGAATACGGAGTTCCATTTGCGAGTAATTGCGAATACGAAGTTTCATTTGCGAGTAATTGCGAATACGGAGTTTCATTTGCGAGTAATTGCGAATACGGAGTTTCATTTGCGAGTAATTGCGAATACGAAGTTTCATTTGCGAGTAATTGCGAATACGAAGTTTCATTTGCGAATAATTGCGAATACGGAGTTTCATTTGCGAGTAATTGCGAATACGAAGTTTCATTTGCGAGTAATTGCGAATACGAAGTTTCATTTGCGAGTAATTGCGAATACGGAGTTTCATTTGCGAGTAATTGCGAATACGGAGTTTCATTTGCGAGTAATTGCGAATACGAAGTTTCATTTGCGAATAATTGCGAATACGGAGTTTCATTTGCGAGTAATTGCGAATACGGAGTTTCATTTGCGAGTAATTGCGAATACGGAGTTCATTTGCGAGTAATTGCGAATACGAAGTTTCATTTGCGAGTAATTGCGAATACGGAGTTTCATTCGCGAGTAATTGCGAATACGGAGTTTCATTTGCGAGTAATTGCGAATACGGAGTTTCATTTGCGAGTAATTGCGAATACGAAGTTTCATTTGCGAGTAATTGCGAATACGGAGTTTCATTGCGAGTAATTGCGAATACGAAGTTTCATTTGCGAATAATTGCGAATACGGAGTTTCATTTGCGAGTAATTGCGAATACGAAGTTTAATTTGCGAGTAATTGCGAATACGGAGTTTCATTTGCGAGTAATTGCGAATACGAAGTTTCATTTGCGAGTAATTGCGAATACGAAGTTTCATTTGCGAGTAATTGCGAATACGGAGTTTCATTTGCGAGTAATTGCGAATACGGAGTTTCATTTGCAAGTAATTGCGAATACGGAGTTCCATTTGCCAGTAATTGCGAATACGAAGTTTCATTTGCGAGTAATTGCGAATACGGAGTTCCATTTGCGAGTAATTGCGAATACGAAATTTCATTTGCGAGTAATTGCGAATACGGAGTTTCATTTGCGAGTAATTGCGAATACGAAGTTTCATTTGCGAGTAATTGCGAATACGAAGTTTCATTTGCGAATAATTGCGAATACGGAGTTTCATTTGCGAGTAATTGCGAATACGGAGTTCCATTTGCGAGTAATTGCGAATACGAAGTTTCATTTGCGAGTAATTGCGAATACGGAGTTTCATTTGCGAGTAATTGCGAATACGGAGTTTCATTTGCGAGTAATTGCGAATACGGAGTTTCATTTGCGAGTAATTGCGAATACGAAGTTTCATTTGCGAATAATTGCGAATACGGAGTTTCATTTGCGAGTAATTGCGAATACGAAGTTTAATTTGCGAGTAATTGCGAATACGGAGTTTCATTTGCGAGTAATTGCGAATACGAAGTTTCATTTGCGAGTAATTGCGAATACGAAGTTTCATTTGCGAGTAATTGCGAATACGGAGTTTCATTTGCGAGTAATTGCGAATACGGAGTTTCATTTGCAAGTAATTGCGAATACGGAGTTCCATTTGCCAGTAATTGCGAAGACGAAGTTTCATTTGCGAGTAATTGCGAATACGGAGTTCCATTTGCGAGTAATTGCGAATACGGAGTTCCATTTGCGAGTAATTGCGAATACGAAATTTCATTTGCGAGTAATTGCGAATACGGAGTTTCATTTGCGAGTAATTGCGAATACGAAGTTTCATTTGCGAGTAATTGCGAATACGGAGTTTCATTTGCGAGTAATTGCGAATACGGAGTTTCATTTGCAAGTAATTGCGAATACGGAGTTTCATTTGCAAGTAATTGCGAATACGGAGTTCCATTTGCCAGTAATTGCGAATACGAAGTTTCATTTGCGAGTAATTGCGAATACGGAGTTCCATTTGCGAGTAATTGCGAATACGAAATTTCATTTGCGAGTAATTGCGAATACGGAGTTTCATTTGCGAGTAATTGCGAATACGAAGTTTCATTTGCGAGTAATTGCGAATACGAAGTTTCATTTGCGAATAATTGCGAATACGGAGTTTCATTTGCGAGTAATTGCGAATACGGAGTTCCATTTGCGAGTAATTGCGAATACGAAGTTTCATTTGCGAGTAATTGCGAATACGGAGTTTCATTTGCGAGTAATTGCGAATACGGAGTTTCATTTGCGAGTAATTGCGAATACGGAGTTTCATTTGCGAGTAATTGCGAATACGAAGTTTCATTTGCGAATAATTGCGAATACGGAGTTTCATTTGCGAGTAATTGCGAATACGAAGTTTAATTTGCGAGTAATTGCGAATACGGAGTTTCATTTGCGAGTAATTGCGAATACGAAGTTTCATTTGCGAGTAATTGCGAATACGAAGTTTCATTTGCGAGTAATTGCGAATACGGAGTTTCATTTGCGAGTAATTGCGAATACGGAGTTTCATTTGCAAGTAATTGCGAATACGGAGTTCCATTTGCCAGTAATTGCGAAGACGAAGTTTCATTTGCGAGTAATTGCGAATACGGAGTTCCATTTGCGAGTAATTGCGAATACGAAGTTTCATTTGCGAGTAATTGCGAATACGAAGTTTCATTTGCGAGTAATTGCGAATACGAAGTTTCATTTGCGAGTAATTGCGAATACGGAGTTTCATTTGCGAGTAATTGCGAATACGGAGTTTCATTTGCGAGTAATTGCGAATACGAAGTTTCATTTGCGAATAATTGCGAATACGAAATTTCATTTGCGAGTAATTGCGAATACGGAGTTTCATTTGCGAGTAATTGCGAATACGAAGTTTCATTTGCGAGTAATTGCGAATACGAAGTTTCATTTGCGAGTAATTGCGAATACGGAGTTCCATTTGCGAGTAATTGCGAATACGAAGTTTCATTTGCGAGTAATTGCGAATACGGAGTTTCATTTGCGAGTAATTGCAAATACGGAGTTCCATTTGCCAGTAATTGCGAATACGAAGTTTCATTTGCGAGTAATTGCGAATACGGAGTTCCATTTGCGAGTAATTGCGAATACGAAGTTTCATTTGCGAGTAATTGCGAATACGGAGTTTCATTTGCGAGTAATTGCGAATACGAAGTTTCATTTGCGAGTAATTGCAAATACGAAGTTTCATTTGCGAGTAATTGCGAATACGGAGTTTCATTTGCGAGTAATTGCGAATACGAAGTTTCATTTGCGAGTAATTGCGAATACAAAGTTTCATATGCGAGTGATTGCGAATACGGAGTTTCATTTGTGAGTAATTGCATTTGCGAGTAATTGCGAATGAGTTCCATTTGCGAGTAATTGCGAATACGAAGTTTCATTTGCGAGTAATTGCGAATACGGAGTTTCATTTGCGAGTAATTGCGAATACGAAGTTTCATTTGCGAATAATTGCGAATACGAAGTTTCATTTGCGAGTAATTGCGAATACGGAGTTTCATTTGCGAGTAATTGCGAATACGGAGTTTCATTTGCGAATAATTGCGAATACGAAGTTTCATTTGCGAGTAATTGCGAATACGAAGTTTTATTTGCGAGTAATTGCGAATACGAAGTTTCATTTGCAAGTAATTGCGAATACGGAGTTTCATTTGCGAGTAATTGCGAATACGGAGTCTCATTTGCGAGTAACTGCGAATACGAAGTTTCATTTGCGAGTAATTGCAAATACGAAGTTTCATTTGCGAGTAATTGCGAATACGGTGTTTCATTTGCGAGTAATTGCGAATACTGAGTTTCATTTGCGAGTAATTGCGAATACGGAGTTTCATTTGCGAGTAATTGCGAATACGAAGTTTCATTTGCGAGTAATTGCGAATACGAAGTTTCATTTGCGAGTAATTGCGAATACGAAGTTTCATTTGCGAGTAATTGCGAATACGGAGTTTCATTTGCGAGTAATTGCGAATACGGAGTTTCATTTGCGAGTAATTGCGAATACGGAGTTTCATTTGCGAGTAATTGCGAATACGGAGTTTCATTTGCGAGTAATTGCGAATACGGAGTTTCATTTGCGAGTAATTGCGAATACGAAGTTTCATTTGCGAATAATTGCGAATACGGAGTTTCATTTGCGAGTAATTGCGAATACGAAGTTTCATTTGCGAGTAATTGCAATTGCGAGTAATTGCGAATGAGTTCCATTTGCGAGTAATTGCGAATACGAAGTTTCATTTGCGAGTAATTGCGAATACGGAGTTTCATTTGCGAGTAATTGCGAATACGAAGTTTCATTTGCGAATAATTGCGAATACGAAGTTTCATTTGCGAGTAATTGCGAATACGGAGTTTCATTTGCGAGTAATTGCGAATACGGAGTTTCATTTGCGAATAATTGCGAATACGAAGTTTCATTTGCGAGTAATTGCGAATACGAAGTTTTATTTGCGAGTAATTGCGAATACGAAGTTTCATTTGCAAGTAATTGCGAATACGGAGTTTCATTTGCGAGTAATTGCGAATACGGAGTCTCATTTGCGAGTAACTGCGAATACGAAGTTTCATTTGCGAGTAATTGCAAATACGAAGTTTCATTTGCGAGTAATTGCGAATACGGTGTTTCATTTGCGAGTAATTGCGAATACGGAGTTTCATTTGCGAGTAATTGCGAATACGGAGTTTCATTTGCAAGTAATTGCGAATACGGAGTTCCATTTGCCAGTAATTGCGAATACGAAGTTTCATTTGCGAGTAATTGCGAATACGGAGTTCCATTTGCGAGTAATTGCGAATACTAAGTTTCATTTGCGAGTAATTGCGAATACGGAGTTTCATTTGCGAGTAATTGCGAATACAAAGTTTCATTTGCGAGTAATTGCAAATACGAAGTTTCATTTGCGAGTAATTGCGAATACGGAGTTTCATTTGCGAGTAATTGCGAATACTGAGTTTCATTTGCGAGTAATTGCGAATACGAAGTTTCATTTGCGAGTAATTGCGAATACGAAGTTTCATTTGCGAGTAATTGCGAATACGGAGTTTCATTTGCGAGTAATTGCGAATACGGAGTTTCATTTGCGAGTAATTGCGAATACGAAGTTTCATTTGCGAATAATTGCGAATACGAAATTTCATTTGCGAGTAATTGCGAATACGGAGTTTCATTTGCGAGTAATTGCGAATACGAAGTTTCATTTGCGAGTAATTGCGAATACGAAGTTTCATTTGCGAGTAATTGCGAATACGGAGTTCCATTTGCGAGTAATTGCGAATACGAAGTTTCATTTGCGAGTAATTGCGAATACGGAGTTTCATTTGCGAGTAATTGCAAATACGGAGTTCCATTTGCCAGTAATTGCGAATACGAAGTTTCATTTGCGAGTAATTGCGAATACGGAGTTCCATTTGCGAGTAATTGCGAATACGAAGTTTCATTTGCGAGTAATTGCGAATACGGAGTTTCATTTGCGAGTAATTGCGAATACGAAGTTTCATTTGCGAGTAATTGCAAATACGAAGTTTCATTTGCGAGTAATTGCGAATACGGAGTTTCAATTGCGAGTAATTGCGAATACGAAGTTTCATTTGCGAGTAATTGCGAATACAAAGTTTCATATGCGAGTGATTGCGAATACGGAGTTTCATTTGTGAGTAATTGCGAATACGGAGTTTCATTTGCGAGTAATTGCGAATACGGAGTTCCATTTGCGAGTAATTGCGAATACGAAGTTTCATTTGCGAGTAATTGCGAATACGGAGTTTCATTTGCGAGTAATTGCGAATACGAAGTTTCATTTGCGAGTAATTGCGAATACGAAGTTTCATTTGCGAGTAATTGCGAATACGGAGTTTCATTTGCGAGTAATTGCGAATACGGAGTTTCATTTGCGAATAATTGCGAATACGAAGTTTCATTTGCGAGTAATTGCGAATACGAAGTTTTATTTGCGAGTAATTGCGAATACGAAGTTTCATTTGCAAGTAATTGCGAATACGGAGTTTCATTTGCGAGTAATTGCGAATACGAAGTTTCATTTGCGAGTAATTGCGAATACGGAGTTTCATTTGCGAGTAATTGCGAATACGAAGTTTCATTTGCGAGTAATTGCGAATACGAAGTTTCATTTGCGAGTAATTGCGAATACGGAGTTTCATTTGCGAGTAATTGCGAATACGAAGTTTCATTTGCGAGTAATTGCGAATACGGAGTTCCATTTGCGAGTAATTGCGAATACGGAGTTCCATTTGCGAGTAATTGCGAATACGAAGTTTCATTTGCGAGTAATTGCGAATACGGAGTTTCATTCGCGAGTAATTGCGAATACGGAGTTTCATTTGCGAGTAATTGCGAATACGAAGTTTCATTTGCGAGTAATTGCGAATACGAAGTTTCATTTGCGAATAATTGCGAATACGGAGTTTCATTTGCGAGTAATTGCGAATACGAAGTTTCATTTGCGAGTAATTGCGAATACGAAGTTTCATTTGCGAGTAATTGCGAATACGGAGTTCCATTTGCGAGTAATTGCGAATACGAAGTTTCATTTGCGAGTAATTGCGAATACGGAGTTTCATTTGCGAGTAATTGCAAATACGGAGTTCCATTTGCCAGTAATTGCGAATACGAAGTTTCATTTGCGAGTAATTGCGAATACGGAGTTCCATTTGCGAGTAATTGCGAATACGAAGTTTCATTTGCGAGTAATTGCGAATACGGAGTTTCATTTGCGAGTAATTGCGAATACGGAGTTTCATTCGCGAGTAATTGCGAATACGGAGTTTCATTTGCGAGTAATTGCGAATACGAAGTTTCATTTGCGAGTAATTGCGAATACGAAGTTTCATTTGCGAATAATTGCGAATACGGAGTTTCATTTGCGAGTAATTGCGAATACGAAGTTTCATTTGCGAGTAATTGCGAATACGAAGTTTCATTTGCGAGTAATTGCGAATACGGAGTTTCATTTGCCAGTAATTGCGAATACGAAGTTTCATTTGCGAGTAATTGCGAATACGGAGTTCCATTTGCGAGTAATTGCGAATACGAAGTTTCATTTGCGAGTAATTGCGAATACGGAGTTTCATTTGCGAGTAATTGCGAATACGAAGTTTCATTTGCGAGTAATTGCGAATACGGAGTTTCATTTGCGAGTAATTGCGAATACAAAGTTTCATTTGCGAGTAATTGCAAATACGAAGTTTCATTTGCGATTAATTGCGAATACGGAGTTTCATTTGCGAGTAATTGCGAATACTGAGTTTCATTTGCGAGTAATTGCGAATACGGAGTTTCATTTGCGAGTAATTGCGAATACGAAGTTTCATTTGCGAGTAATTGCGAATACGGAATTTCATTTGCGAGTAATTGCGAATACGAAGTTTCATTTGCGAGTACTTGCGAATACGGAGTTTCATTTGCGAGTAATTGCGAATACGAAGTTTCATTTGCGAGTAATTGCGAATACGAAGTTTCATTTGCGAGTAATTGCGAATACGGAGTTTCATTTGCGAGTAATTGCGAATACGGAGTTTCATTTGCGAATAATTGCGAATACGAAGTTTCATTTGCGAGTAATTGCGAATACGAAGTTTTATTTGCGAGTAATTGCGAATACGAAGTTTCATTTGCAAGTAATTGCGAATACGGAGTTTCATTTGCGAGTAATTGCGAATACGAAGTTTCATTTGCGAGTAATTGCGAATACGGAATTTCATTTGCGAGTAATTGCGAATACGAAGTTTCATTTGCGAGTAATTGCGAATACGAAGTTTCATTTGCGAGTAATTGCGAATACGGAGTTTCATTTGCGAGTAATTGCGAATACGGAGTTTCATTCGCGAGTAATTGCGAATACGGAGTTTCATTTGCGAGTAATTGCGAATACGGAGTTTCATTTGCGAGTAATTGCGAATACGAAGTTTCATTTGCGAATAATTGCGAATACGGAGTTTCATTTGCGAGTAATTGCGAATACGAAGTTTCATTTGCGAGTAATTGCGAATACGGAGTTTCATTTGCGAGTAATTGCGAATACGAAGTTTCATTTGCGAGTAATTGCGAATACGGAATTTCATTTGCGAGTAATTGCGAATACGAAGTTTCATTTGCGAGTAATTGCGAATACGAAGTTTCATTTGCGAGTAATTGCGAATACGGAGTTTCATTTGCGAGTAATTGCGAATACGGAGTTTCATTCGCGAGTAATTGCAAATACGAAGTTTCATTTGCGAGTAATTGCGAATACGGAGTTTCATTTGCGAGTAATTGCGAATACTGAGTTTCATTTGCGAGTAATTGCGAATACGGAGTTTCATTTGCGAGTAATTGCGAATACGAAGTTTCATTTGCGAGTAATTGCGAATACGGAATTTCATTTGCGAGTAATTGCGAATACGAAGTTTCATTTGCGAGTAATTGCGAATACGAAGTTTAATTTGCGAGTAATTGCGAATACGGAGTTTCATTGGCGAGTAATTGCGAATACGAAGTTTCATTTGCGAGTAATTGCGAATACGGAGTTCCATTTGCGAGTAATTGCGAATACGGAGTTCCATTTGCGAGTAATTGCGAATACGAAGTTTCATTTGCGAGTAATTGCGAATACGGAGTTTCATTTGCGAGTAATTGCGAATACGGAGTTTCATTTGCGAGTAATTGCGAATACGGAGTTTCATTTGCGAGTAATTGCGAATACGGAGTTTCATTTGCGAGTAATTGCGAATACGAAGTTTCATTTGCGAGTAATTGCGAATACGAAGTTTCATTTGCGAATAATTGCGAATACGGAGTTTCATTTGCGAGTAATTGCGAATACGAAGTTTCATTTGCGAGTAATTGCGAATACGAAGTTTCATTTGCGAGTAATTGCGAATACGGAGTTTCATTTGCGAGTAATTGCGAATACGGAGTTTCATTTGCGAGTAATTGCGAATACGAAGTTTCATTTGCGAATAATTGCGAATACGGAGTTTCATTTGCGAGTAATTGCGAATACGGAGTTTCATTTGCGAGTAATTGCGAATACGGAGTTCCATTTGCGAGTAATTGCGAATACGAAGTTTCATTTGCGAGTAATTGCGAATACGGAGTTTCATTCGCGAGTAATTGCGAATACGGAGTTTCATTTGCGAGTAATTGCGAATACGGAGTTTCATTTGCGAGTAATTGCGAATACGAAGTTTCATTTGCGAATAATTGCGAATACGGAGTTTCATTTGCGAGTAATTGCGAATACGAAGTTTCATTTGCGAGTAATTGCGAATACGGAGTTTCATTTGCGAGTAATTGCGAATACGAAGTTTCATTTGCGAGTAATTGCGAATACGAAGTTTCATTTGCGAATAATTGCGAATACGGAGTTTCATTTGCGAGTAATTGCGAATACAAAGTTTCATTTGCGAGTAATTGCAAATACGAAGTTTCATTTGCGAGTAATTGCGAATACGGAGTTTCATTTGCGAGTATCATTTGCGAGTAATTGCGAATACGGAGTTTCATTTGCGAGTAATTGCGAATACGAAGTTTCATTTGCGAGTAATTGCGAATACGGAATTTCATTTGCGAGTAATTGCGAATACGAAGTTTCATTTGCGAGTAATTGCGAATACGAAGTTTCATTTGCGAGTAATTGCGAATACGGAGTTTCATTTGCGAGTAATTGCGAATACGAAGTTTCATTTGCGAGTAATTGCGAATACGGAGTTCCATTTGCGAGTAATTGCGAATACGGAGTTCCATTTGCGAGTAATTGCGAATACGAAGTTTCATTTGCGAGTAATTGCGAATACGGAGTTTCATTTGCGAGTAATTGCGAATACGGAGTTTCATTTGCGAGTAATTGCGAATACGAAGTTTCATTTGCGAGTAATTGCGAATACGAAGTTTCATTTGCGAATAATTGCGAATACGGAGTTTCTTTGCGAGTAATTGCGAATACGGAGTTTCATTTGCGAGTAATTGCGAATACGGAGTTT